>VWYP01011610.1:0-20065 GCA_013400435.1 Pycnonotus jocosus
TCTCTACAACTGCCTGAAAGTTGATTTTAGCCAAGTGGGGGTTGGTCTCTTTCTCCAGGGAACAATGAACAGAACAAGAAGACACAGTCTCAAGCTGCAGCAAGGGAAATATAGGTTGGATATTAGGAAAAAGTTTTTCACGGAAAGAGTGATAAAGTACTGGAATGGTCTGCCTGGGGAGGTGGTGGAGTCGCCATCCCTGGATGTGTTTAAAAAAAGATTGGACGTAGCACTCGGTGCCATGGTTTAGTTGAGGTGTTAGAGCATGGGTTTGACTTGATTGAAGGTCTCTTCCAACCTAGAAATTCTGTGATTCTGTGAAATGGAAATACATGGACAGTAAATACCCAAAATTTTGCGTCCTGTTCTTCCCATTAAAAAATGCTTGCATTTGTTATAATTGGCATACAATCTGCAATCATGGTTTGTTTCACCTGAACTTATGAACATGTTCTGGATGATTAGATAGGGTTTTGTTCTTGAATTTTGAGCTGATTTTATACTAAAGAAATGTAACTCCTTTTTTTTCCCCCCCTCTCTTTGCCATGGTCTGAAATCAGTTTTGTCAGTCTTAATATCCTTTCTGTCTCAGATAAATTAATTAGTCTGCAACTGAAGTAATTTTATGTAACAATAGATCTTGTTTAAACTACATCCAAAGCTTTTATAGCTGAATGGATTTTCTGGAAGTGTAATTTTTGAAATTATTCCTTCAGTAACTTCTTCCTTGCTGTGGTCCCCATTAATTTTATGGTATTCTGTGCAGGAAGGAAAGTGACAGATAAGAAAGTTAAACAAGCTTCAGCTTTGGCTGGTGTACTTTTTTTGGTTTTGTTTTCCTTGGACTTAGCCTTCCATAGCTCATCTAGGGCAGGTGTCAGCAGCCAGGCAATATTTTGTCATCACCTGGCTGTTTTTTGAAAAAATAAAGTTTTGACTTTTTTCTTACTTGTTGGTTTGGGTTTTTCTTTAGGACTTGAGTAATTCTGATTCCTCTTCTGCTGCAAAGATGCAGGTGTCTTATCTTGTTTGTCACCTGTGAATTAGACATGTCCCTCCCTCATCAGTTAGATTCAGTAGGAAGTGAGCAGAAGAAGGATGCAGAAGAAAAGCACTTGCCTAAACAAATGTAGCACAGGGTTAGAATTTGTTTTCCCATAATAGGATCTTAACAGTGGTAGCAGTATGTGCCAAAACATGCCATTGATAAAAAATGACAGTACTTGTTGTATAATTTCTTAAATTTATTTTAGTGATCTGCTCATGCTTTCTACATCTCTTGCACATCTGTCTAAAGACCTCTTTGTTTCCTGGACGGTGCCACAGGGTTTGTCAAACTGATACTATTTAACCTTGTGTCATTTGCATGTTGTATCATTTACTAAAATTCCAAATGAATTGTTTTTGAACATAAGTCTCACTGCCTTGCAGCTAGTTTGCTAGAGGAAAATTTCACTCAGTATAACTTACTTTTCTTTCGTTTTAGCTCCATGTGCTGTTAGGAACCTCCAGGACCTAGCTCGAATATATATCCGACGCACTCTTAGAAACTTCATAAACGAGGAGATGAAAGCCAAGGGCATTGCTCAGAAGGCTCCTCCGAAACGCAAACGCAGGAGATGTCGTAGACGCAGGATTAACACCTATGTGTTTGTTGGTAATCAGCTCATTCCTCAGCCTCCAGATAGTGAAGAAGATGAAAAAATGGAAGATGATAACAAAGAGGAGGAGGATAAAGATCACAGTGAGGCCTTGAAGCCAGAAGAGCCTCCTCGAAATCTGTTGAGAGAGAAAATTATGAGTCTACCATTACCCGAATCTTTAAAAGCATACTTGACCTATTACAGAGAAAAATAACTTGTTTTAAGTAGAAATAATGCCTACTGATAGTTTCTTTATTCTTGAAAATGTAGCATTTATTAAGAAGTAGGTGGACAAATTATTATTAGTCTTTCATCAAGACCGAAGTACAGCGATAAATGGTAACTTGTCTCTATCTTGTCTTTGCTACAAGGAAGACTTGCATTCGACAGTAGAATCCCTTTTTAAAAGTCTATTTTTCTTTAAATTTTGGAAATGCTGTTTTAACTCTGATAGAAGTATATATTCCATTATGCAGCACTAATCAGTATTTTGCATGGTAAGTCTTTTTTGGATCCCTAACAGATTTGTATTGATAAAAAAATGAGTGAAATTTTATATATGCTAAATAATTGGTTAAACATGTGCATCTGAATTGATGGGTAATTTGTCTGTATTTATTACTATTAGGGAAACATTTTAAACATGCAGACACTTATCCTCTAATGTCCAAATCAGACCCTTTAAAAGTTTATTTTACTATGGCTTTGTTGCAATCATTATTACTATGTTGGTATAGGTATATTCCAACAACACAAGTGCAATAAATGTATACAGACACTGAATGAGCTGGCTTTAGTGAAATACGAAAATACAAGTTCTGAAATGTCAGATGACCCTGCTACTTCTGCATTTATCTTTTGCCAAAAGATTTTGCAACAACTGACAGCTTCTCTCAGAGCCTTAAAGAAACACCATATTGAATAAGAAGCAAAGCAATGCTTAATTCAGCTCTGCTTATACTTAACTCCATTCTACACTGTCAGTATTTCTAACTAGAGGCAATTCCTCATTTGTGGGAAGTATAGGACAGTACATTTTGTTTATTCTAGAGCTCATAGCATTGAGTCAAAAAGTTTGCTAATTCAAGATTGTAATTTAGATTTCAGTCATCTATATTTACTGCTTTTAAGTAGGGGTAGAATTTCAAAGTTTAGTTTGTATTGCTTATTGGGATAGCTATAACAGTAGAAGTTAGAATTTGTTCAGCAAATGCACTTTAGTAAGTGAATTTTATACTTAACATGCATCTCCAGGAAGGTAGATTTGTGCCAGCCTATATTTTGTTTCTGAGCATGGCTCTTAGCACAGAAATATTTATAAAATCGTATGCATCTTTTGGAAACCTAAGAGTAGCAGTGCAACTGTGGGGGCCCACAACAGTGCTGATTTAAATCCTTCAATGATTTTTCTTCTTCCAGTTGTGAAGTTATTTGCAGTTCTCATTTTTAACTTTGCTTTTACCATCTTAATTTCTTCATTCTCTTGTAACATAACCATGAGGGTAAAAACAGTTCATTAAGAATTTGGCATGATATGTATTAAAAACCACAATCATTGGAAATGTGGAAATGTGTGCCTGTTAGACCCAATGAAAAACATTCCCATTAAAATATCCCCCATGATACATTTTATAACACTGATGACACTTCTTTTTGTGTAAAACAGTGAGCAAAATAATCACATATTTCTAAAGCAGTAAATGTTCCAATTCCAAATATTTATAACCAACTCGTATTCATATGGTCTAGCAGTTCGATATTCACTTTAAATTACATTAGCATTTTGTTGCATCTGAGAAGGAAGGTCAGGCACAATCCCATGACGCTGACTCTTTTTGGTGCATTTCATGCTGTAGTCCCTGTTTTTAAGGTACATCATAGTAATGTTTAAATGGAATTTCATGAAGGCCTGTTGTACCAGCATGTGGAGTTACTTTCCGCAATATATTTACCATATAAGTAAGCAAAAGTATTTGAAATAAATATTCTGACTTTATTTTAAAAGAAGGAAAACCTTATAGGAAATAGTTTTCCAAAATAATGATACTAATAAAGTAATTGTGATGCTTCAGCTATAAGAATTGAACATAATCTTGTTTTAAATGGGTTATTTTAGATGGAGGTTAAATAATCTGAAGTTTGAGATGTTTGTCTCTTCTTTTCTTGGAATCTACATCCATGAGCTCAAGAATGAGATTACTAAATATTACCTAAGTACTTCAAGGACTTTATACAGGATGCTTTTTGAGAATAAATTTCTGCATTCTTTCCTGCCTGTGTACTTGGAAAAATGGACAGTGGATGACTTGTCATGAATCTTCAGTATGTAAGTTTTTTTTGGAGTCACTGAAAGAGAATGTTTCCTCTGTGTTTTATATGTGGATTTATTTTACACTCTTGACTTTATATTTACATAAATAAAAAGGTAGAAACGCAAAATTAATTAAAATTTAATTTTTACCATCTCACTTGATGATGGGGACATTGTTGCAATAAAATGGTTTTTTGTGGTTTCTGCTTGCTTGAATTTCTGTGTTTCTGTGGAAGTATTTTCAGTTATTTGAAAATTCGGGTACCAGTTTTTTCATAATTAGGTCAGTAATCTCTTAATAAAGGCTATTCTTGAGTTACAGAAGTACATATTCTCAGTAAATTTTGAATTTTTGCATAGGTTGAAAGATGAGATGTTAGTCATGACACAGGGCAAGCTATTTAAGTCCCAGCACTACTTTTGAAGTTCTTGTGTGGAGAGTTTCCTCTGGAGAGCCCAGAAGCTAAACATGAGCTATATATTAAAGACCATTTCCATGTTTTGGGGTTTTTTTTCCTAAGTATTGATTTTTTGTTTTGTTTTAATCCTTAACTGAGCAGCTATCTAGGTCAAAACAAATAAAGAAAATTTGGAGGTAAGGGCTGCAAGGGTGGTGGGTAACCAGTGAGTCACACTTCCTACTGCAACTCCTTGATGCAGCTTTATTTTATTGCCTGTTAGAGGAAAGATTCAAGCTGGGTCAGGTAAGCTGGTGAGCAGTGTTATAGTTGTGGTTACTTTAAGGAAAGCTGTGATGAATTGGAACTCCAGGGGGGTTTATCTTCTTTGGTCTGGACCTGGGGACCTGAGACCGGTGCAGTCTTTTCAAAAGATGTGAGTTTTTAATCCCGTGTCATTCAGGAAAAATGGAGCAGCTGCCTCCCAAAAACTTGAGCAGTTTTCATTGCAGTGAGCCTGAACAGCTGTGCTTGGCTAAACACTCTTTTTTCAGGTGCTGGCAGCTTAAGTCTGTCTTTTTTTTTTTTTTTAATCCCGTATTTTTTTTTTCTCTAAACTTTTTAAAATGCATCTTTGCTTGTCAGTTTGAAAACAAATAGGGAATGTAATCAAATGTGCTGTGTTCTGATTAAAGCTATTTTAGCTCATTAAATATTTATCCATATGTCCTCAAGAGTGTCTCCTTCCATCATTCATGTAATTGAGTAAAACTGAAGGCTTTGTGATTTAGTAATCAATTATAAAAGATAAAGGAGTGGTGTTCTGTGTTCTTCTTAGAGGTGTATATGCTCAACTTCACTTTAATGAGCTGCTACTTATTTTGACAACACTTGAATCATGTATGAAGCATTTGCCATCAACTTGTTCTGAGAAGGTCATTGGAGTGTAACTGGAACAATGAGGCTTTAAAGGCATGTGTTTCTTGAGATGTTTTACTAGTTTTAGTAAAACAGCTTCAGTAAAAGATGACTGGCTTGATGCTGTGTTCTTCTCTAGCTTCCCACTGCACTTGTCAACTTGTTGAATTACTCTGTTCAAGTAAAACTAGCTTGTTTAGCCCCAAAGCTTGCACCGTGTTTGTGGTCAGTATGGAAGCAAGAATCCGATGCTGATTTATCACTGCTTATCAGCATGATTGTAACTTTTTCTTTCTAGAGTTTTCTGTCATCCTTCATATTCATGATGCTTTAAAGAGAATTGTCAGGGGAGCAAAGGGGACTTGCACATCATTTTTAAAGCTCTATCCTTTTCTACTGCAAGGAAAGAATCTATGTAATACCTGGGATATTTTGCAAAACACTTCCTTGCTAGAGAGAAGTGAGGGCACCGCATTGTTTTCTGTCACTTTTTCTTCATGCATTCATGACTAGACATGATTTTGGCATAAACAGAATACAGCAAAACTATAGTTATCAATACATTCTAAATGCTGGCAGGTTTTGTTTTATAAGCATTTCCTTTCCATTTTGGTAGCCTTTTTTATCCTGGCTGAAAAATAATGCATTAGGATTTCCTGCTGCTCTACTGCTTCCATGGATGATCTCCACAAACTGAAAAATGTTCCTTGCATGCAAATAGATACGAAGAGTTAAATTACAGTTCTTTATATTACAGTAATACAATTAAAACTGCAGCACATGCTCTTCATTTCTAATCCTCCTCTTGGAGTTAATGCTCATTCTCCTGTTGTTTCCCTTGAGTTTTAAATCCACAGCTAGAGAGGGTAACACAGCATTCCAGATCTCTGCCATCTTTTGTGGGCAGAATATTTTGTTTGCGTTGATGGTTCCTTCTTACCTCCTGGGATCACCTTGGGAGTCGTTTTTATGTCGGATAATGTGCTTTTTGCATCTTCATTCATTGTTCTGCATCTCCAGCTTGTATTCAAATTATCTATATGTGATAATCTGCATATGTAAGATATGTATTTTTTGTCTCAAGTTTTGCATATTTTTAAGACTGACTGTTCTAGAGCTGTGCATAGCTCTAGAATCTCCAGTACCAAGGGTGGCCCACACCTTGATCCCCTTGCTGCTTCCTGTGTCTCCACTTTTCTTCCCTCAAACCAGGGCTCCATTTTCTGCACTACAGCATTGTGTGAGAGTGATAAATGGCCTTTTCTTAACAACGATAGAGGCATGTTACTCTTACCTATATAAAACTGGGCCTGATTTATGCACAGAAGCATGAATGAATGGTTACCTACAGACAACAGGTCAACCAGAGAGACTGATGTGTTTGTCGTGCTGTGGGTGATGTCAGTACTGTACATATGAGACAGAGCTACACAAGCAGGAAAACAAGCTTTCCTATCTTGACTCACTGATCAAACAGCATTTATTCGGGGTTTGAACAGGAGCAGGAATAAAGAAAGAGAGATGGCTAATTTGTATGGGGAAGTTATTGCTAAAAAAAGAGTAACAGTAATAAACAGAGCCGTTAATATAATAAAATTAGGTGCAAATTTTTATTCTGCTTTAAAAATTTTTCATTTCTACCATTTACTAGGTATGTACAACCCATTGTCTTTGTATATATTAGCTTATAAGGAGATTCTGCTCTGTGTTTTAACCCTTTAAATACCTGGTTTAAATCTTTCTAATCTTATTGTTGTCTTGGGCTTCCCTTTACTAAATGGCACAGTGTGATTTTGTGCTGTAGTCAGTAAAAACAATACTGTAAAGCACTCCTTTTGTATTCTTTGCTCCACATCTAACAAATTCTCTACAACTGAATTTCAGTAATCTCTTAACAGTAGAGCCCTTTGTAGATCAACAGCCTACAAAACTTAGTTTGTTATTTGTGGCACTTCCTTGTTTTGTCTTGTTTTTCTCAAACCTTGACGTGTCTATTTTCTACACAGCACGTCTTTTAAAATGCTTTTTTACCTTGCTGAAGGATATTATCTAAAACGTTGTGTGTAATCAAAGATAACAGAAGAGGGCAGCATTGGCTTTCGGGAACAAAGGCTCAGTGCTGGCTTGGTGCTGTTTTAGGAAAGACAAAATCTACACTGATGTTTTTATAGTGAAATGCTTCTTTGAGTAGCTTGCTTAGATACAAACACATATTTGTAGAATGTAGAGTGAGTCTCAGAAGAGTATGACTTTTCCAAATAATTTTCTGAAATTCCAGTGTTAGGTGTATAATATAAGAGGATTTTCTTCTTTAATGCAATCCGAGACCTTTCCAGAATTGATGGTGTGGATAAAGCTTTTCATTCATAACCGTTCAAGGTGCCACACTGTAAAAGGGTCAGTAAGGGTTTGACTAGCTGTGTAATTGGGCATTTGATGTCTTCAGCTGCCATAGTTACTCTGGACTTCATCCTAATGCTTACTTGAGCCCTTGTGTTGGGAACTGGGCGTCAGGCACATGAGGAAGGCACAGCTGTGCGGGAAGCTGCCGTGGCTGACACACGCTGTACCTGTGCATGACTTACAGCTGTGTAACACAGTAACTGCTGCTGTTCCTGCTGCACAGTGCTGCCCCTCGTTTCCTGCCTGGAGCAGAGGTGTAGGCTGAGAGGCCTGGCAAATACACATTATATGCTGTGAAGCCTGTGGCACTATAGCCTGGCCCCTGCAGGGCATTCTCACAACAAGAGGTGTAACCTGAAGGAAGGTACCTCAGAGCCGAGCTTGCCGCTCTGCTGTCCAGGGCCCCAGCAAGACTTTTGTGTCCATTCCAGATACTCAAGCTGTGCCACAAACAGATCCCAGCCCTACCACCAGCATTTGCAGCAATAACCAACCTCACTACCCAACAAACTGGCAGCTTTTCAGTCCTGAGAAACTATAAACTCTCTGGCAGTTGTTGATTTACTTTCTGAAAATTGGGCAAAATATGAAATGGTGGCCAAAAAAGCAAGTGTCATATTTAAGGCATAAACCAGATCTATCATAATGTTTCCACAGCTTGATCTCAACTTTGCCAATGATGCCAGTGCTGAGATGAGCATTGGCAACAATCTTGCTCAGATGCAGTTTCAGCTTTTCTTGAAAAAAAACAATGAAGCCAGCACATTTCTAAACAATTGTAATAGCAGAGGAGGGACAGACTGAATGCTGAGTGTTTAAAGGCCAGAGTGGGGATTTGCATGGGCATAAATGTCTGGCTTGGTAGCCCAGATGACACAAAATGCCCGTAAACAACATGTGGGATGTGGAAAATGGGTAATGAGCTATCTCCTTATGAAAACCTCCAGTGCTTCATTCCACAGATCTTCTTGTCTACTCCTCAAAATACTGATTGTGTGAATTTGTTGTAGGAAGATGTTACAGGATCATTATTTTAAGTACCTGCACTACACTAAGTGACTTCTCCACATCAAAGAACCAGGATTTTAGATTCGGTTTAATTCTTACTAATTCTTTTTAATTATGACATGCAACTCCAGGATGTTATCTTGCTTCAAGAAATTTGGTTTAAAAATAAAGCAGACTATTTTCCCTTTGATCACAAAAGGATATCCCATTTTATTTTTTTTTCTGTTTTTGTGGATAAGGTAGTGATAATGATGTTATACTAACTTGAGATTTAAAGATTAATCATATATGCAAAGGTCCACAATGGTGTTCAAGTGCCCAGTTGCCTCTTGAGGTACCTCAAGTAAAATACTGTATGTCCATATCTTCTCCAATTCCCAACTTCCTGCTTTGGGGTTTAATGTAACTTGATTGTCACCCAGGTCCCAATAAGGGATCATGGAGCTGCTATCCCCTGGTTTGCTTCATCCTGAAAGCTCAGAATACTCCTGTGGGGTTAGGCCTTGGAGAAACTGGGTGAAGCTGTTGCAAACAACACAAGATACTGGTGCAAATGCTCTCACAAAACCAGGAAGACAAAGGTTTTCACTGGAAGTTTCCTTGTGGCAGGTAAGGAATATAAATTCTATACTGAGAGAATTTATGGAAGTGAATGACAACCATCTTTTCCTCTCTTAGGCTTTGATATATGAGGCTGGTTTTATTGGCTCTCATGCCATTGTGCTGACTGTCACAAATCCTATGCTGTCCCCACAAATTATCTTGGAAGGGTGGTGGACAGGTAGCAGGACACCAGGTCTCAGTTTACCTATTTAACCCTTCTGGGGAAAAGAAACCCCACTATTGTCTTGGCACCACAGAGCAAAACTCATATTTGCTTGCATGTGCTGTGTTAGGTTCAAATTTTATCTATTTTTTTTTTCTCTCTCCAGAGATTATAGTGTTTGTAAGTCAATTGCCTTTAATGATGCAGCCTTGCTTTGCTGCTAAGCTGTTTGGAGATTTCAGGATCAATAATAAAAAAGAGAGATTGAAAAAGCTGTTGAAAGTATTTAGTCACAAACAAGAATGGCAAAAACGCCAACTATGTTGCTTTCACAATTTTCAAAGCTTTGTGTCAAAGTCGTTTCCTAATTATAACTCAGGAATATGGCTAAGAACAGATGATAAAATCTTCAGTGAAAATAGCTGAATAGTAAGCTTCTCATTGTATTGTTCTCTGACATCCTAGAAGTAAATATTTTAGAAACTTTCCCTCAGACTAGGATAGACTGATTTTACCTAAAGCATCAATGATACTAGAACAAAAAGCAACCAT
Organism: Pycnonotus jocosus; assembly: GCA_013400435.1. Classification (NCBI taxonomy): domain Eukaryota; kingdom Metazoa; phylum Chordata; class Aves; order Passeriformes; family Pycnonotidae; genus Pycnonotus; species Pycnonotus jocosus. The sequence goes on from VWYP01011610.1 coordinate 10,000, forward strand.
CTACCTAAGAGTATCTGAAAAAGTTAAAGTCCTGATTCCCTCCAAGTCAATAAGGACTCTGCTGTTGCCTCCTGACAGCAAACAAGTAAAAGGTAGCAGGCGGGGGGTGGGGGGGTGTGGTGGTGTAAAAGATGCAGAGATGAGGGAAGGGCTCTGGATGCCCCCAAGAGGTTTGGGATGAACTCACAGTCACCAAGTGCTGATTTGGCCACCAGTTCTGCTTTATTATGGAAAATAAGGCCACCCCTTCTCTAGCCAAGGCTCACAGTGACCTCACCATCTCACACCAGTACAGCGTATTTCCCTCAGGGGAGCAGAGAAAATATTAGAAAATTGTTCCTGCAGTAATTCAACTGCTGAGGAAAGAAAGTGCTGACATTTGCACTTTTTTTCCTGAGAAAGGAGCAGTACAAGCCTCTATCAGGTGAATGCTCAGCCCTTTCAGTTTCAATGAAGATGAAATACCCTGTTCCTAGAACTGTAATATTTCAGTCTTGCCTTCCAGTCCCACTTTATCTTCTGCATTTCATTTTAGCCGAGTATTCCCTCCCTTGCCTTTGCAGTTCCCCTGTCCCTTGGCCCCAGCCTCAATTCTGAGGCCTTAGAGTGAGGGGACCTGCTTAATGCATATGCCATGCATACCCTAAAATCTGCTGTTAAAAGAGCTGACTGGAGGTGGCGAAAGTGCTGCACTGGATTAGCTCTTCGGTAGGGGGCACAACAGGATTCTGTGAATAGATATAGATGCTCTGCGCTGTAATCCGAGGGAACAATATTAATTTCCTCTGAAGATTTCAGTCTATTTCCATGAAAATGCAAAGCTGAAAACAAAGAGATCGTCTCCAAAATTTTCTTTAAGCTTTAAATGCTGCCTGGCAATGGGAACATTTATCATCTGTAGGCAAGATGTCCAAAAGGTAGGGAGTGCTATGCAATGCTTATGCTAAAACTGTGAGATCTAAGTTGTTTAGTGGATCTAACCACAATTTTCGAATTCTGCCAGCAGATCTGAGAAAACAGCCTGGCTCAGTAAGATCGATGCAAGAAATCTGAGGGGAATTGAAGATTCCTTTCCTGGTCTGTAGGTTACCATACATGTCATTAGCCCATGCCTCAGTTTTACCCATTGGGAAAACATGCTTTGTGTCACTTAACCCCTCTGGCAAATGCCTTCATAAAGAGAATTTCTTCTCTGTAAGGAGCATTTTGTTATTTAAATGAGACCTACCCACCTGGCCCTAGATGCTGGTACAGGACAGACCAAGTCAGTGATCTGCTTTCCTCCTGATTTCTTATTGGGAAAGGAACAGGGAAAAGCAGCAGTGAATTATAGAAGAATGGGCAAGAGCAAGAGAGAATGGGAGTTTACCTGCCCATTCTACAGAGAATGTGATGTAGCTTTCAGGCTCTGATTCTAGATAGCTTCTTGCTTGTCACAGCCTGAGACTGACACTGTCTCTGAGGAATTTTGGAAGCAGACTGTGTTTGGCAGATTTCCTCTTACAAGACAGTTTGGTGTCAATAATATTTGCCCCCTTTTCCTGTAGGCATGCGCACAGCTGAGTTTTCCAGCCTGGCTTTCATTATTTCTCAGGGGAGGAGAAGCTCTACCTTTGTTTTCTCTTTCCCTTTAAAAACTCACAGCAGAACCCTGAAATGCTTGAATTTCTGGAAATATCAGAGGTGAAAGTGCAGCTGCTCCAAAGATCCTAATGCTGGCAGGACTTCTGAGCAGAATAAAAAAGCAGCAGCAAGAGGACAAAAATTGTCTGCTTAACTGAGAAGTGCTTGTTTCCTGCACCATGAGGCTGAATATAAATGCTGCTGGATACTGTGCTAGTATCAATAGTAGGTAATGTCCTCATGCCTGAGGAAGCTGCAGCATAGTGGATGGCAGGCTTTAGGCCACACAGGGCACTTGCTGGTGGAGGAGGCTGATGTGCATTTGAAGGTTTGGGATTCACTGGCTCTCCTTGCCAGGATACCTTTTTCTGTGCTCACAAGATGAGCCTCCCACGCTGTAGTTTTCAGAGCAAACTTCACTGCACAGCCAGTAATGGCAGATGGTTTTCAGCTTGATTACTTCTACTGTCATTTAGTTAAGGTTCCCGCATGTAATTTTTGTTCTCCTTATGTTTGTACATTAGAAGGGGATGCTTGGAAATGCTTGTTTTGTGGGAGTGTAGTATGAACAAGGATCACTGGATAATGATTACAGCAGCGTGGGATTATCAAATTACTATTATTTTGGACTGTGTGTTTGTAATTAATTAGACTTTGGAGCCTGCCACCTCCTTGTGAACTGTTTATAATCAAAATTGGTTTGATTGTAACTGATTAAAACAAATATGCTTTGTTTTCCTGACCAATTCTCTGTGCGTGGATGGGATGATCTGAATCAGGAGTGTGTCTTCAGGAAAGAGCTACAGCATCTCTGAGAACTTTGTAATCATTGTTCTTGTCTTTATAGCCTTGATAGGGATCTGTCTGATGCTTTTTTTGAGCTTGGGACGCAAGCAGTAATTTATTATAAGGGTGAAAAATGGAGGGCAGGAAATGATAGGGGAATGAAAAAACTTTGGGTTGGATTCGATCACAATAGAATTAATCTTCTCAAATAGAGTATATTACCTGAAGCTGTTAAGCAGTAAGTTTTATAACCACAACACTGTGTGAAGCTCCTTCAAATTCTCTTTTCTGAAGCTCAGATCAATGAAAACTTCACCCTTTCACACCCACTTACTTCTGAAAAAGAAAAGAGCAATTCACCATCACAGCATTTACCTACAGCTGAGTGCTGGAGGCCTTAGTAAAAAAGTTGTCATCTCTGGATTATATTGGCATTAAGTGATGAATTACAATATGATAATCAAAAACATTGTTACTGTGGGTACCTTTTGAGTCTCTGATCATTCATGAAGGGCTCACATGCCTAGCTCATTGCACAGCTTAAAGCAGACCCTGCCCATTACTCCTGCATGAGGGAGCATCTTCTGTGGAAATCTATGGAGAGTCTGCCTGTGTCCTGAGCAGTGCAATTTGCCCTGTCAGAGCCAGGGACCTGGCGAGGTGTTGTCCACAGCTGAAAGAAATGTGGAAATATGTAGTACAGGGAGTGCAATAGCACTGGGAAGACACTACATGTGATGCAGAATGGAAGAGAATGGGGGGAAAGTCTGTTGAGAAAATCACTGAAATGTTTTCTCGGTGGGTGCCTGTAAGTGGTTTTGTGGTCAAGAGTTGTCATTTGGGAAGGCACCAGCCCCCTTCAGGCTGCTGCCCATGAGGGATCTACCACTACCATAGTAATCATCACTGGTTCATACCGTGCACAAGCAGGAACGTGGCTTTATCTTGGCATTTCTCTTCATTGTTGGTGCTGTACAATTAATCAGTGCTTTGCACAATATTAATGTGGGATCTTGAAAGATAGTTAAGGCTGTGTTCTCCATAGAAGGTGAAATACATATAGAAAATGGGAACCTCTGGGAGCAGAGAGGTTTATTTTAAAATATTTTAATTAACTTAATGGTAACCAAAGTTTGCAATATATGATAAGAAATGTGTTAAACTCCCACAGTGAGCCATTTCTCAGGCCTGTGACCTGAGAAAAAGAAGAAACTAGTGGTAAAACCTCTACTTATTATAAATAAAAAAATTCACTAAACCCTGCAAACATACCCACCAGCACATGAGGTAAGGGTTTCTATGTATGTAATTCACCCTGATTATTTCATTCATTAATATAAGCTGTTACCTTACTCTGTTCCAGTGTACAAAATTAGGGCTGTTTAAACATAAGCCAAATAAACTAAAACTAAATGCAAAACTACATATATTCAAAATTTTATCCTTTATTTTCAGTATTAACTTGGTTACACATACACATTGCATGCAATAAAGTCCCTCAAAGACCATGAACTCTCATAGTAACCTAAAAGATGCCTAAGTCTTCTGCTTTTTGCAATGGATCAGAGCACTGGAAGGTCTAAAAAATCTTGGTAATAAACAGGGGGTTAGATGCAAAATAGCTGCTTGCTGACAGAGTGTCGAACATTGTCTCAACTGTTCCAGCTGAGTGCTCTGCATTGTTGCAATATGTTGTTCAATTCTCTAGTGAACTGTATGGGAATCTGTACAGAAGACAAACAACTAAAGAAAAAGTTAAAAAAAAATTCAATACTTGGTTGTCATTTGAATGTAGGCAGTGCTTTGTCAGATATAAACTTTAAATACCTTTTTTAAAAGTTTGGGTTTTTTTCTATTTTAGGATTCTGTTCATATTGTAGGAAGTATTCCTCTCACTTTGATTATGTCAAATTCATATTTGATCTATTCATGGCATGTTTTGCTTACTGTAGAAATGAAGAGTTTATTTCACTATTCCTGTGAAGCAATGATACAAATTGTAAAAAGAGTGAGGATAGTCAAAAAGATACTTTCCATCTTGAAGAAAGAATGTCTTTTGTCAAGGACAATATAGATTTTGCTTGAGATTTGACAGTTCTCAGTCCAGCTAGAAGTTAATTTTTCCTTAGCAGGAATGAGCATCAAATACAACTTTGTGTTTCCTGTTTCGGATAATGCGCCTGAAGTTGTGACAGTCTGTGGAGGGAGGTTCTTTCTTTTATTGTGTGGTGTTATTCTTTGAGCTGGAAACCCTTTCAGTGTGGACAAACATTTTTTGTGTGTATGAGATGAAAGCACCCAGTAGTAGAAATGTTGTGGTCTTGGACTTAATTTGATCCCTGGTTTCTTTCGTAGAGTCTGTGTTCCTCATCCATTCCTCTTTACTTAATATCTTGTCAAATGTGCCACTCTCTAATAGCCATTCAAGAATGTCTTGGGTATTTTTAAGTGTATTTATTATGTCTAATTACAAGTCTTCCTGCAGCTGAGCAATCTCATGTCACAAGCTTATCCGAACTGACTTTAGAAGCAAAGGAAATGTGGAGAGTGTCTATCCAGCCTGAAGGTTTTTGCTTTGCAGTTTACAATTTATTATGAGAATTCCTGACATCTTACCTCTCTAAATTGAAAAGAAGAAGCAGAGAAGACATGAGAATTTTATAGTAGGAGTGCCAGATGCTCAGGTTTGAGGTCCATCAGAAAGATCAAGTGATGTTTGCATTCCAATGATTTTTTCACTGGAGCATGCTAACAGAAGTGGCATGCTCTTGTTCTTTCGATGTCTATTTCATTTTATGGTATCATGTGGCTGCTTTAGTACTGCCAGTGTCCTGGACTGTGGGACAGCTTGTCAGACATCTCTCAGGAGATGTGGGATTCTATGGCAGTGCATGCAGAATCCAGTCATGTTTATGCTTAAATCTTCTGTAGGTACCTGCTCACATCTCTTTCTGTAGTTCTTAGCAGTGAGATTTGGCAGAGGAGTAGTTTTCTCTCCCCTCCAACATTCTATGCCAATTCTAAAGGCTTTCTGAAAGTATTTGTGAAGTCAGGTTTAAAACTGGCAATTTTGTTTTAGAGAACTAATTGAGCATTTTGCTAAACACTCCCCTCTACCTTTTAAAAATGTCTTTTTCTGGGGGTTTTGGTTGGTTGGTTGGTTGGGATTTGGTTGGTTGATTTGTTTTTTTGTAAGGAATATCCTATTTTTTAGTGTAAGGATAACTAATCTTCAGAATGGTTCTAAATAAACAAGATCTAAGAGGTTCCTGCTGCTACCTTTCCCAATCCATACCTGAAAAATACTGTGGTGCATGCAAGACTTTAATCTACTGTTTCAACTAGTGTTGATGAAAATCTAGTCATGCAGGAAACCATTAGAGGAAATTGAGCTTCTAATAATAATGAACCCACTCATACCAGTCAAATTTAAAGTGCATAATATGAATACCTGTGAGGAAAATTGAAGTACACTTCTTGCAAGCAAAGAGTCCCTGTGCCCCCTCTCCACGTATTGTGTGCTCCTGAGCCCATGTTAAATTTCCCTAAAAACCTCCACCAATTATAAATCAAGGCATCAAGGAAAAATAGAGATCTTTTCCAGAACAATTTTCAGCTAACACTTCCCCACTCTTCACTTTAGAGAAGTTTCTTGTAAGTGCTTCCATGTTTCTTAGAAATCTATTTTTCACTCTACTTTTCCTGGGCTGACAACTTGCTTTCCTGAAAAAAAAGCTGAAGGAATAATCTTTTTCCTTCATCAGTGAGAGCTGACTGCTTATTGCTGCCTTTGAAGAGCCCTGTGGAAGAGTCATCTGGTTTGCTGCTGTTGTAGCACTAATGAACTGCAGCTGATGCCTGGGATGTGCAGCCTGCCATTCATGAAAAGCACAGAAAATACTTCCAACACGCTCAGCAACGGCACTTTGAAAAGCATTTAATGACACATTTCCTTTTGCAATATATAGCCAGAAAACTTTCATGTAAATATGCAGGGAGAGATGGATAGCAGAGGAGTCTCAGGACTTCCCAAGAAAATCCTTTCAGTGGAAAAAGAAAAATATTTTAGCAAAACTTTCTAATTCGACTATGCTTGTAGGGCAATATATTGCATTTTTACACTCTATTTCTTTTATGTATGCTAAACTGAGAACAGATTTTATTGTCTAGAATAGGGAGAAGCATAGTTTATTTAAGTTGTACAATCCGCTGAAGTTATTTAAAGAATGTTATTTCAGAGCACCATTCAAAAATTATCAGTTAAAATGATAGCTGGTAATGATCTATAAAATTATAAACATCTCAGTTCTGGATACCAATGCTATGTTGTTATGAGATAACTGTTTTATAAGTTCCTCTTTGTCAGGACTTTTGTTTATGCTTAGTTTGTTCCTGGGTAGCAGTGAAACAGGTCCATGGAATATATAAATGAAATAAGTGTTCTTAGAATGGTTTTGTGCTGGCTGCTCTTGGTATAGGAAGAGTGAAAAAACTTTTCATCAGGCTGTTATCCAGTTTCTAAAAATTGACAGATGGCTTATCACACCGGTCTTTTATTAGATTTTTTTTTTCCTTCTATTTTATACTTCCAGCCCAATTGTAGATAAATTGCCACTGATGACATGGTCAGCCTGATCCTGCAGGTCTTCCCATTTCATGTTTCTCAGCCACCTGCAAGCCTTGGCTGATGACTGAGTACTCATCATCCAGTACAGCCGACAGTGAATGACTATTTGCAAATCTCTTTGTCTGCAAAACTATGACAAACTGGTTGAGTTTGAAGGTTTTTATGGAAATGCACTGAATGGGAGGCACAACAGAGGGTTCTGGTGCTGTCTTGGTGACTACAGGTGTGTTGGGGAGCTGGGGTCAATGGTGCTGCAGATGGGCTCTGGGGTGGTTGATGGGAACGCTACCAGGGGGTTGCCAGCAGCCTCATGGGCCATGTCTTCCTCTGAGGCTCGACAGAAGACTAAATAAGTTATTTTGAGAATTGTCTCACTACAAAAGCGTGGAGTTGGGTAGTAGTTGTGAAGTATGAAGAAGGATGTTCAAGGTTTTCTAATATAATACAAGCTTTTCAAATTTTTTTGCATTTAAGGGTAAGATTTCTGAGCATGTGCAACACGTATCAGTAGAGGTTTTTTGTCAATTGCAAGCAATAGTGTTAATAAGATCACTATCATTTAGGAAAAGATAAAGAGAAAGGACTATAAAACTATTAGAAGAGTGTGCTTCAAAATTTCTAGTTGGCTCACTGGCTTGAAAAATATTTCCAGCATTTTTTCTCTTATTGAATAATAATGAAAAAGTCATGTAGAATTTTTCCCAGGTTCTCGTCTTTCACTTAATGGGAGATGATCAAAACAGATTTAGTAAGTATAGATCTCATAAATGTGTGCTGCTTTAATGGTGTCAATGCCTGATAATTAATTCTAGCATTGAGTAACAGTGCAGCTTACAGCCTGAGGTAGTCATTAGCATATTCAGAGATCACAGGAAGGTTTACATAGGGTTTTTGGTTTGGCATTTGCCTCCAAATTTTTTATTTTTTTTTTAGAAAATGTGACTACTTTTAAGGCAGTTTATCCTGATAGGCTGGAATTTATAGTGACTGCCATGCTTACTATTTTATATTTGTTTGTATTTAAAAATTTCTGTATTTGTGCAGACTCAACCCATATGGATAAGTCAGTCTGGATGGAAATCCTTGGTTCTGAATAAAGTTTGTATTGTAAAAACTGCAATGTAGAGAGAAAGCAAAGAAGGTGATGGTTCTGATTCCTTTGATTTCTGTAAAGGGTTGTGTCCCAAGGGCTGCCATATTGATACTGGTCTGTGCAAAGTGGCCTTGTACTTCAGAGCTTTAGTTTTTTAAATGCATGGCCTTGTTTCCCTGGACTGTGTCTCCATCCATTTTCAGCAAGGCCAAATGCATCGTGCCTTTGTCATTCTTCCTTTTTATTTATTCCTGGTGACATTTTAAATGATATTTTATGGTCCAGTTCAGATTTTGGGACAGTAAATACAATGTCAGACTCCTAGAATCTACATACCAAAGAGCAAATGACTCCTTTCTGTAAGCACACGACACAGAGGGCAACATCTCTGCATCTGCAATTGAAGTCAGCTTTATCAGGCTTCGAGGTTCACCTTCTGGAAACAAAGTCCACCATCAGTTTTGTAGGAGAGAAATACGGGAGCAAAATAAGATAGACACTGAAGTTTACTGTGGAGAGTTTTACTTGAAGATCTCTTGGACTGAAGCCTGTATTTTCTATAGTCATGAGTGGATACTGTAATTTGTGTTTGGACTAACAATAAGAAATACCTAATGATAACTGTGTAGAAAACCAGAAGGTTCAATTTTCTTGAACATTCTTAGGAAAACTGTGTCTTAAGCAATACTAAAAAAATTTGTTTCCCTAAGTTTCAGAAAGAAATATTTGCATATATAAAAAAGTAAAGGAGAAGAAAATGGATCACTCCTCCGGATCTGAAGAGTTAAAAAGTCAAAGGCTCCATTAAAGTAGCACTGCCACAGTATTTGCTTGCTTTGTTAATAGCAGTCCAACCGAGAGAGGGTGAATTACTGGACTGAGTTGATGAATATGGACAGGGAATTAGAAAGTAGATTTGTAAGGTTTCAGCATGAACTGTTTTCTTGAATTATTTAGGATCACCTTGTACATAGCACAACCCTAGCAACAAATTTCTCCCTTATACATTTGGCAAGAAATATTTCGGACCTATGACAGAAAATTTAGGTTCTGTGATACAAGAAATTGTTACATTTCACTTCCATTTTCTTAACAGAAAGTTCTAATTTAGTGTAGAGTGAGGAATTCCTTTTCCTTTCAAGTCAATTTTTTTCTTTTAAAAATGTTGGAGAACTCTGATTTACTAGCTAGTTTGATTCAGTTTTCTTGCATAAGCCTGTGAAAAATATACAGTCTCCAAAAGTCTTTTAAAAGTATTGCCTCTTATTATTATACCAAAAAGAAAAAAGTAAAGGAAAAAAGGCCACTGATAAGACACAAGTCTCTTTTGTTTTGTCAAATGGAAATTATCAGAGGCTAGTAGAAGTCATGCTGGATCCCAGATAGAAATAAATATGGCAGCTTTTATCTATTCTACATAAACATAGTCCCACTAGCAAACATGACATTAAAAATAAAATATTCACAATCACTGAGGAGCTCTTACATATTTTATATATTTCTTCTGTTGAAAGCAGCCATGATTAACACATCAAGGTGTCTTGGTTTAGGAAGACAGATGCCTGCCAGGGAAAGCTGGAGCTTCCTTTGGAATGAAGTGAAATTAACTCCTCCCTCTGAATTATTATTATTTTGAAATTAATGGGCTTTCAGGCAAAGATATGGGAATAGGAATAACAGTTCTTTACTAGGAATATTAAAAATGTAGTTGTACAAAAAAATAAACAAAAAAAAGAAAACACTGACTGAGTCAGAAATATGACCTGATACCCTGTTGGTCAGGGTGTTTGTAGTAGTCCAATTAAGTCCTCCTGGAGTGACAGATGTGGTTCTCCTTGAGCAGAGATGATCCTGTAGAAGGATCCAGTGGTGGTGAGATAGGTCTGGTCTTTCTCTGGGAATCCAGTGGAAACAGGCTGCCCTGGTGTTCTGAATCT
>VWYP01011615.1:0-11403 GCA_013400435.1 Pycnonotus jocosus
GCACAGCCACAGCCCCTGGGATGATCTGTTGGACCCCCAGCCCCATTCCCTGCACAGCCACAGCCCCTGGGATGGGCTGTTGGACCCCCAGCCCCATTCCCTGGGCATCCACAGCCCCATTCCCTGCACAGCCACAGCCCCTGGGATGGGCTGCTGTACCCCCAGCCCCATTCTCCGGCCATCCACAGCCCCTGGGATGGGCTGTTGGACCCCCAGCCCCATTCCCTGGGCATCCACAGCCCCATTCCCTGCACAGCCACAGCCCCTGAGATGGGGTGCTGGACCCCCAGCCCCATTCCCTGCACAGCCACAGCCCCTGGGATGGGCTGCTGGACCCCCAGCCCCATTCCCTGCACAGCCACAGCCCCTGGGATGGGGTGCTGTACCCCCAGCCCCATTCCCCGGGCATCCACATCCCCCTCGTGCCCTCCCTGCTCCCTGGGACGCTCCCAGATCTGTCGGATGCCTGGTTCCTCTGTCCCCTCCCACATCCCTGCAGGCCGTCAGGTGATGCTGTTGGTTGTTTTGGTCGTGGGCTGTTCCTTGTTTGGGATTTAGGGTCTCTTCCCGTCGTGTTTCCTTCCGCTTGCTGCCCCCGGCAGCTCTCGGGAAAACGAGCTTTGGCAGCGTCACGGAGGAGCTGAAGCGACCTAAAATCAAATCAGGGCTTTGTAACAGAGCTGCCCCCGAGCATCTCTTCCCACCTGGCACATTCCCGGGCTGTGCTTGGAGCTGGGGAAGGGGAATCCTGGGAGGATCCCAGGGTGGATCCCGGCCCCATCGCTGCCCCCCAGGTCTGGGGCAGCCGGGGGTCCCTCGTGGAGGGCAGGAGGAGTGAGATGTGTGTCAGGATGCTGGAGAGCAGAGCGAGCTGTGTCAGAGTTTGGTGTTTCCTGAGGGCTTGCTGCTCGTGTGCTGTCCATTTGGTGTTTTATTATTGTTGCTTTTGTTGTTATTGCTGCTGTTGCAGGTGTTTTCCCTCAGTGTCCCGCTGTCCTGGGGCTCTGGGATGGGCAGGAGCTGCTCTCCCGTGGGTCAGGCCGTGCCTGGGGTGGGAGGGCTGCAGGAGGTTCTTGGGGGATTCCAGGATTCCATCTCAGGAGTGAGGGAGGGGCTGGAGTGATGTTTTACCCCCTTTGTCCTGCTTCCTCCTGCATCCTCTTCCTCATCTCCTCCTTGAGGATGCTGCACCTGCAAACTGGTGCTTTGAACTGGTTGGTGACTGGTGGGNCAGGAGATTCCCGGGAGATTCCAGGATTCCATCTGGGAGCAGGTTCCACGTCCTCTCAGGAGTGAGGGAGGGGCTGGAGTGATGTTGTACCCCCTTTGTCCTGCTTCCTCCTGCATCCTCTTCCTCATCTCCTCCTTGAGGATGCTGCACCTGCAAACTGGTGCTTTGAACTGGTTGGTGACTGGTGGGCATTGGGAACCTTCAGTCCCTTGGGCTTGGGGTCCCTTGGCTCTGGGGTCCCCTCAGCCCGGTGTCCCTGGCTCTGGGGTCCCCTCAGCCCGGTGTCCCTTGGCTCTGGGGTCCCCTCAGCCCGGTGTCCCTTGGCTCTGGGGTCCCCTCAGCCCGGTGTCCCTGGCTCTGGGGTCCCTCAGCCTGCTGTTCCTGGCTCTGGGGTCCCTCAGCCCGGTGTTCCTGGGTCTGGGGTCCCCTCAGCCTCATTTTCCTTGCTGTGACTGGCAGAGCCGAGGTTCCCAAGGGAACAGAAACGTCCCCCGTGTGCCTGGGGTCGTTTGGGATTTGTCTGGGGGACAGGGATGGTGCTGTGAGGTGACGGGGTTGGCTGCAGTGGGACAGCCAGAAGGAAGAACAGGTTTAGGTGGGATATTGGGAATTGGGAATTCCTGGCTGGGAGAGTGGGCAGGCCCTGGGCTGGAATTGTCAGAGCAGCTGTGGCTGCCCCTGGATCCCTGGAATGTCCAAGGAAAGGCTGGACACTGAGGCTGGGAGCAGCCTGGGACAGTGGGAGGTGTCCCTGCCATGGCAGTGGTGGATCAAGATGAACTTTCTTGTCCCTTCACTCCATGATTCTGTGCCACGAGGAAGGGAGGAGCTCACACTGAACAAATCATGTTCCTCTGATGTAAATATGCCCTTTCTTTTGGGTTTAACTCATCAGGGGATGGGTGCAGGATATTGTGGGGACATGGATGCAGGGCGCTGTGGAAGGGACAGTGCCAGGATGCCCTGGGAAGGGACAGATCCCAGACACCAACCTGATCCTCCTGGCTGCTGGGATGGCCCGGTCAGAAGTGACCTCTGCAGGCTGGGGCACTCAGGAGTTGTGGCATCTCTGCCAGCCAAAGCAAACCCCTTCCTGTCCTGGTGTGGAGGTGTCCGAGCGTTGTCCTGTGCCGTGTCCCCAGGGCTGTGCCAGCCCGTCCCCAGGGATGGAGAGCTGGACCCACACGGGTTCCGTGTTTTTTGGGATCAGTCTGGCAGCATTCCCGGCTCACAGCCCTGTCTTCCCGCCCCCCTCCGTGCTTAGATAATGCTGGAGGAAGGGCAGCGGTGCTCATCTGCTGGTGACTAATTGCTGTACAGGTTGGGCTGCTCTGGCAGAGCCGTGGGCAGTGCCAGGCTGGGCTGTGCCGGGCTGGCACCTTCCCTCTAAACCTCACCTGTCAACAAAGCTGGGCTGAGCTGCACCAGGGCTGGACAGGACCCTCGGCACTGCTGGAGCCTTCCCGGGTGCTGCTGAGCCCCAGGAGTTCCGTGCCTGTGGGGTTTGTGGTGGGGCAGGGACGGATTTGCAATTGGGGATGTGAAAGGGAAAGGTCTGCTGGGGAGGTGGGAGCTGAGGTGGCTCTGCAGCATCTCCAAAGAGACAAATCCAGACTGGGTTGGGTGGGAAGGGCCCTCAGAGCCCCTCCAGGGCCCCCCCTGCCATGACAGGGACACCTCCCACTGTCCCAGGCTGCTCCCAGCCCCAAGGTCCAGCCTGGCCTTGCCCACTGCCAGGGATCCAGGGGCAGCCACAGCTGCTCTGCCAATTCCAGCCCAGCCAGCAATTCCCAGTTCCCAAGATCCCATCCAGCCCTGCCCTGTGGCAGTGGAAGCCATTCCCTGTGTCCTGTCCCTCCATCCCTTGTCCCCAGTCCCTGTGCAGCTCTCCTGGAGCCCCTTTAGGCCCTGGAATGTGCTCTGAGCTCTCCCTGGATCCTTCCCTTCCCTCCCAGCCCGGCTCCATGCCTCAGAGCAGTTTGTGGAATCAAAACCGAAAGCAGATCCGTGCTGGAGCCGTGCTGGGGTCCCTGGGGTCCCTGGGGTTCCTGGGTGTCCCTGCTGGAGCCACCCTGTCCCTGGGGTTTCCTGGAACAGCCCCGTCCCTGTGACCTGGGGCTGCAGTGCAGGGCCTGGGACCGTGTCCTGCTCCTCTGGCAGGGCAGCAAAGGGCTCTGAACTCTCTCAAGGGCTGTGCCTTTGGCTGTGGGACCGGGGCCTTGAGCTGCTCCGGCTGCACGGAGCGTCCAGGATCCAGGCAGGCATCCAGAGGCTTTTCCTGGATTGTGGAGCCCTGGGGGACGTGTCCAGGATTGCAGAGCATGGACACACCACCTGCCTGGCACCATGTCCCCATGTCCCTCTGCTGTGACAGGCACCCAGCCCGCTCCAGGGATCCAGGGAAAAGTGTGGGGCAGGGTGCTCCTGGAATGGGAATCACATCCTTCCATGCCACTGTCTGTTTGATTGATTGCTCATTTTATTCCCTGGAAATGCAGGGGGTTTATTCTCCTGGCTCTTCCCATTGACAGCTTCCCAGAGCTAGGATTGTGCCTGGTTTGAGCTGGGAATATGCCTGGGTTTACCTGGGAATGACAACTTCCCAGAGCTGGATTGTGCCTGGTTTGAGCTGGGATTGTGCCTGGTTTTACCTGGGAATGACAGCTGCCCAGAGCTGGGATTGTGCCTGGTTTTACCTGGGAATGTGCCTGGTTTTACTTGGGAACGACAACTTCCCAAAGCTGGGATTGTGCCTGGTTTTACCTGGGAATGTGCCTGGTTTTACTTGGGAATGACAGCTGCCCAGAGCTGGGATTTGGCCTGGTTTCACCTCAGAATCTGAGGGATTTTCTCTGTGCATCCCCCATGCCCTGAGATTCCAGCACAACTCAATTCCAAACTCTGTGGCTGAAGGAGTCTGGAAGTTTTGGATGGGGAGCACTGGATGGGCACGGCCTGGACGATGGGAGCCCGGACTCAGCTTGGGATCGATTTGGGATTTCCCGGGGGGTTTCCACTGCCAGAGTGCAGGGCTGGATGGGATCTTGGGAACTGGGAATTGCTGGCTGGGCTGGAATTGGCAGAGCAGCTGTGGCTGCCCCTGGATCCCTGGCAGTGGGCAAGGCCAGGCTGGACCTTGGGGCTGGGAGCAGCCTGGGACAGTGGGAGGTGTCCCTGGGACAGTGGGAGGTGTCCCTGCCCATGGTGGCACTGGAGGGGCTCTGGGTCCCTTCTCACCCAGCCCATTCTGTCACTGGCCCCTGCTGGTGTCCCGTGGGTGTCAGGCTGGCTGTGGAGGCTGCTCAGAGACCTCGGGAAGTCCCGGTGGTTTCTCCGTTTCCGTGCTCAGAGCTGCCTTTTTCCATGAGGTGTTTGGGGCAGGTTTTGGGGTGTTTTTTTGTGAGGGTTGTGTGAGGAGCCAGGCCACAGCCAGGACACATCCTGGCCTCCCCAAGGTGCTGCTCCTGGAGCTGGTTCCTGCTGGGAGAAGCTGAAGTGGATCTGCAGGCCAGGCCAGGGCTCTCAGGGCTGATCCTGCTGCTGTCCCAGCCGTGTTCTGGGTGGGTTCTGGCTCTCCTGGTGGCACCTATCTGTGTCACTCTGTCGTGCGTGGCCGTGGCCCAGTGACTCAGGGTTTGACTCAGCGGGGTTCTGGGAACATCCAGCAAAATCCTGGCCCTGGAAAAGCCCCTGGGGTTGGCAGCAGTGCTGGAGCTGTTTGCTGGGTCAATATTTGCACAGCGAAAGAGAGGCTGGGAATGGCCCTGCCATGTGCAGAGCTGCTCCCGGCCACGTGCCCAGCGCTGGGAAAGGTGGGGATGAGAGGGGGCAAATCCAGAGGGGCCCTGGAGCTGCTCCAGGGCTGGAGCCCCTCAGCTCCCAGGGATCCAGGCTGGGAGAGCTGGGGGTGTTCACCTGGAGAGGAGAAGGATCCAGGAAGAGCTTCCAGCACATTCCACGGCCTAAAGGGGCTCCAGGAGAGCTGCAGAGAGACTTTGGACAAGGGATGGAGGGACAGGACACAGGGGATGGCTTCCAGTGCCAGAGGGCAGGGCTGGATGGGGTCTTGGGAATTGGGAATTGCTGGCTGGGCTGGAATTGGCAGAGCAGCTGTGGCTGCCCCTGGATCCCTGGCAGTGGGCAAGGCCAGGCTGGGCCTTGGGGCTGGGAGCAGCCTGGGACAGTGGGAGGGGTCCCTGCCATGGCAGGGGTGGCACTGGAGGGGCTCTGGGGTCCCTTCCCATCCAACCATTCCAGGATTCCCTGATTCCATGTACAGCCTCTGGAAGGGGTGCCCCCTCCTGCTGGCCCCCACAGCTCCCAGCTGCCTCCAGCGGCCTGGGAACTGCAGCTCCTCTGATCCAGCTGCTCTATTAATCCTCCTCTCCTTCCCTTTGAACTCCTGCCCGGGAGGAGCAGCTCTGTGTCTGCGGGTCCCAGCTGGGAGTCGGAGGCTGAGCAGTGACAGTGACAGGGTCAGAGCTGTCCCCGGGCAGTGCCAGGGCTGGGCCTGAGCTCCTCCAGCTCCACCCAGGTGTGTTTGTGCGTGGGGAGAGATTCACCTCGGAGTCATGGACTTGTTTAGGTTGGAAAAGCCCTCAGAGCCCACCCAGTCCAACCATTCCCAGCACTGACCCTGTCCCCAGGTGCCACATCCACACAGATTTTAAATNGGAATCTCTCCAGGGATGAGGACTCCAGCACTTCCTTGGGCAGCTTATTCCAGTGCCTAACAGCCTTTTCCATGGAGGAATTGTCCCTAAAACCCATCCCGAGGCTCCCCCGGCCCAGCCTGAGGCCGTTCCCTCTCCTCCTGTCCCTGTTCCCTGCCAGCACAGCCTGACCCCCCTGGCTGTCCCCTCCTGGCAGGGACTTGTGCAGAGCCACCAGGGCCCCCCTGAGCCTCCTTTTCTCCAGGCTCAGCCCCTTTCCAGCTCCCTCAGCCCTTCCTGGGGCTCCAGACCCTTCCCAGCTCCATTCCCTGGTCACCCCTGGCTGTTCCTCCTTTTCCATGTGGGAATGAACGTTGGTATTGTTGCTGTGGGATGAGTCGGGCTGGACCTCGAGCAGCACCTGAGCAGGGGAATGAGAGGTGCAGCTCTGGGCTGGCCATGTCTCCCCCTTTGGACACATTCCCGTGTCCAGCTGGGTTTCCTTGCCAGAATTCCCTGCTGCTGTCACCAGGGAGGGTGGCCGGTGTTCCTGGAGTGTGACAGTCCCTGTTTGGAGAGGTGGCTGAAGGTGAGGGGGACACACAGCCCTAACCCAGGTGTTGTACCCAGAACGGTGCCCCATTTTTTGGTGACATTTAGTTTGCTGCCAGTGATGATTCAACACTTTGGTTTCTCTCACCCCAACTCGTGTTTTTCCCTGAATCCAAAGCCTTTCCTTGCAGCCAGTTTCCTTTTCCCATTCCCGGCGCTGGGCTGGAGCAGCAGCTGCGGTTTTATGGGCGCTAAGAACACAAACAAACCCCGCTTGGAACGTGCCCTGGAGCTCAGGGGGAGGAGTTAACCCCGAGAACCCCTTTGGTTTGGCTCCCTGCGACACCTGGGGGATGATCCGGTGGGATTGGCCGGGAGCTCAGGAGCTTTTCTCCCTCCTCTGACGCCTCCAGGGCCGCTCTGCTCCTCCTGTGGCTCCAGAGCTCCTGACCACTAAATGCTGCTGTTGTGGCCAAGGAGAGCCTGCCGGCCTCGGGGCAGGGAATTCCTGCTCCTGGGAATGATCCTTCCCAAATCCGGAGCATTTTCATCCCTTCCAGGGTGGAGGATGATGCCAGGGGAGGCCTGGAGGGTTTGGGGGCTGCTGGGACCCCTCTGAGAGGGTCCTTGGTCACTGGTGGGACCCTTTAGGGGAATTTGGGGACTGATGGGACCCTGTGGAAGGGTTTGGTGACTGGTGGGACCCTCTGAGAGGGTCCTTGGTCACTGGTGGGACCCTTTAGGGGAGCTCAGGGATGAGTGGGATCCTGAGAAGGGATTTGGGGACGGGTGGGACCCCTTAGGGGAGTTTGGGGACTGAAGGGGTCCTGAGAAAGGATTTGATGACTGGTGGGACCCTCTGGGGGAGTTTGGTGATAGTTGGGACCCTGTGGAAGGGTTTGGGGACTGTTGGAACCCTCTCGGAGGGTTTGGGGACTATTGGGACCCTCTGGAGGAGTTTGGGGACTGGTGGGATCCTGAGAAGGGATTTAGGGACTGGTGGGACCCTCTGGAAGGGGCTGGGCAGCGGTTTAGGGGCAGGCAGTGGGAGAGCAGCAATGAGGGCCCTCCCTCTCCCTTCCTCCCGAACCAATTCCAGAGGTTTTTGTTTATGGAGTGGCTCCCAGTGCCACGTGTCCCCTGGCAGGGAGCAGCTCCCGCGGCCTCCTCGCCGGCATCCGCAGAGCCTTGCACGTTGTTTTTGTGTTTTAAAGCACGTTTTTGCGTTTTAAAGCAGGCTTTTGCGTTTTAAAGCATGTTTTTGCGTTTTAAAGCCCGTTGTTTTCGCGTGTCTGAGCTGTGTGGTGGAGATGAGGCAGCAGCAGGGGGTTTTTGAGGAGGAAGAGCCCAGTGTGGTGTGTGTGCAGCTGAGGTGTTTCTGCAGGGAGCTGCAGGAAGTGCAGCAAAGCAGCTTCTGCTCAGCTCTGCTGCACCTTCCTGCCCCAGCTGGGTCTCTGCTGATGGCCCAGATAAGGCCACTTCTGTCTTGTCACTGCCACTGTCACTGTCACAGGCTGCCCAGGGCAGGGCTGGGGCCGTGCTGCTCTGATCAGCTTCTGATCCCAGCCTGGATGCTCCAAAGGGCCTGGCCCTGCATCCATGGGAACAGTGACAATGACATCCTGCACATTGTCCCTCCCAAACCTCCCACTGCTCCTGTCCAGGGCAGGGAATGGAGCTGGGAAGGGTCTGGAGCCCCAGGAGAGGCTGAGGGAGCTGGAAAGGGGCTGAACCTGGAGAAAAGGAGGCTCAGGGGGGACCTGGTGGCTCTGCACAAGTCCCTGCCAGGAGGGGACAGCTGGGGAGGTCGGGCTGTGCTGGCAGGGAACAGGGACAGGAGGAGAGGGAACGGCCTCAGGCTGGCCCAGGGGAGGGCCAGGGTGGATTTTGGGGAATTCCCTCCTGGAAAGGGCTGTGCAGCCCTTTGGAGTCACCTGGGGACATGGTCAGTGGTGGCCTTGGCAGTGCTGGGAATGGTCGGACCCGGTGCTTTTCCAACCCAAACAGTTCCCTGATCCCGAGTCAGTTCTGCTCCAAAGCTGCTCTTCCGTGTCTGGCCCGGTTTTAGGACCTTGCCCTGGTGTTTGGTGTTTTTTGGTGCCTGCAGTCACAGCCCTGCAGCAGATTCCTGTCAGGATGCCCAGGCAGGCGCTGGGAGGTGCCAGCTGGGTGTTCACCTGCCCCTTCACCTGCCAGCTTCTCTCTCCCTCAGCGGGGAAAGCTGGAATGAGCTCTCCAAGGGGAGGGAGCCACGGGCAGGTAACGCTGCTCTGCCTCAGTGTCCCTCTGTGGGGACACAGGGCTGTGGCACAGCTGTGGGGACACCGCCCTGCTGTCCCCCACACACACAGCAGCTCTGTCAGGGCCCGGCTGGGGACAATGGCTGGGTTCAGCCTGGCCTGGCTGTGATGGAGACGTGCCACGGGCTGGGTTTGGGGATGAGCAGAGCTGTGGCTGTGATGGCTTCCCTCGGGATGAGCCCAGGGAGCGGCAGCTGGGCTCCCTCGGGACAGGCAGGTGATTGGAGAGGGCAGGGATAAGCTCCTGGATGGGATCAAGGTGAGCTCAGCAGCCCCGGGCAGGAAGGAGGGCAGACAGTGCCCACCTGATTGCTCCCAGGAGCTGATTCCTGCAGGAATTGTCTGCAGGAGAGGGCTCTCAGCTCCTCCTGGGGATGGGTCAGGTATTCCCGGGGTGGGAATTCCTGCAGGGATGTTTAGAAAGCTCAGGAAGGTGTTTTCCTACAGCTCCCTGACAAGAGGGCAGATCTGGGTGGGATCTGCTCTGCTCCCGGGGAACAGGGACAGGAGGAGAGGGCAGGGCCTCAGGGTGGGCACCAGCAGGAATTTCCTCATGGGGAAGGGTGGTCCAGCCCTGGCACAGTGTGGCAGTGCCTCAGCCCCCTCATAGCCAAGGATTTCTCTCTCATAGCGAATTCCATCTGCAGTGGAAGCCGTTCCCCCTTGTCCCATGTCCGTGTCCAGGGGAGCACAGCGCTGTCCCAGTGGCGTGCCAGCAGAGCAGGGGGACAGTGGCACTGCAGACAGCCCTGGGTGTCCCAGAGCCACTCCTGCCTCTCCTGACCCAGCAGGGTGGGGCTCTCCTGGGGATTTCCCTCTCCCAGTTCCTCTCGGCTCTCCTGACTCAGGGCCGTGTTTTCACTTCACGTTTTCTTTCTCCCCCTTTTGGATGGGCTCGGGCCGTGTTTGGAGGCTGCTTTGCTCCTGTCACACATCATCTGCATCCACATTCTTCCCACTCTCCGTGGCATCCCTGTTTTCCCTTTGTTTCCCCTTTTTCCTCCCAAGCCCTGGCAGTGGGGTCACCTCACCATCATTAATGCTGAGGGAGGGAAATGTGGATTTTCTTCTGGATTCTCCCTCTGCCCCAAGGTTTTCTTTTGAGGGCCTTTCACAGGTGTTGGATCTCTTGGGAATTCCATCGAGGGTGTTGGGATTTTGTACTTTTGGTTAATGCTGGTGCAGAACTTGAGGTTTGCCGTGTTTGGGATCCAGGCCTGGTTTCAGGGAGCAGCTCCAAGAGCTGCTGGAGCTCCTTCCTTCACCCCCTGGATCCCTGGCAGTGCTCAGGACATTGGGCTGGGACAGTGGGAAGTGTCCCTGCCATGGCAGGGGTGGCACTGGAGGGGCTTTGAGCTCCCTTCAGACCCAAACCATTCCAGGCTTGCAATCCTGGCCTTTTCAGGGAAGTTGTTTTTTTTTTCCCCAAGGAAAAGCATCTCCTCTTTCCCCGAGGCCCTTCCCGAGCATCCCTGGGCTCTGCCAGCCGTTCTCCTGGCGGGGAGGGATGCAGGTGGCAGCGGGCCAGGCAGGAGGAATGTGATCCGTCATCCCGGCACGCGGGGATGAATCGGCAGCTCCAGAAATCCAGCAATCCAGCCTGGAGCCTGCCGGCCTGAAGTCATGAGACAGGCACAGGGCTGGGATCCTCTGAGTCATGCCGGGAGAAATCTGTTCGCGGCTCCAGAGCCCGTAGGAAGCGCGGGGGGAAAGCGGAGGGAGCAGCTGGGAGCCGTGGAGCCCATCCCGGGGGAGGAGCGGGGGCCGGGGGCAGCTCCCCCAGCCGGGATCTGCTGCCTTTCACCATAAAAGGGGAAATTTCACACCTCGTGCAAAGGGAGCGGGAGAAGGAAACATCCCGGGAGGGACAGTCTGGAGAGGGTGTGGGGCTGAGGGAAAGGAGGTGGAGGTGTCGTCTCCGTGGGGAGAGGGGATGGGGCTGCAGGGTTGTGGGGCTGGAGATGGGATGGAACCTGCAGGGATGTGGGGCTGGAGATGGGATGGAACCTGCAGGGATGTGGGGCTGGAGATGGGATGGAACCTGCAGGGATGTGGGGCTGGAGATGGGATGGAACCTGCAGGGATGTGGGGCTGGAGATGGGATGGAACCTGCAGGGATGTGGGGCTGGAGATGGGATGGAACCTGCAGGGATGTGGGGCTGGAGATGGGATGGAACCTGCAGGGATGTGGGGCTGGAGATGGGATGGAACCTGCAGGGATGTGGGGCTGGAGATGGGATGGAACCTGCAGGGATGTGGGGCTGGAGATGGGATGGAACCTGCAGGGATGTGGGGCTGGAGATGGGATGGAACCTGCAGGGATGTGGGGCTGGAGATGCTGTGGTGCCTGCAGGGATGTGGGGCTGATGTCGTGGCCAAGGGGGGAGTTCCAGTTTGAGAGGTGAAGTTGCAGTCTGTGTCCCAGTGGGAGCACTGGACGCAGCTCCAGGAGAATCCAGATCCTTGAGGAGTTACAAAAACCAACAAAACCCCCCCAAACCAAACAGCCCCACCTGCCCCAAACCAGTGCCAGTTTCTCCTGGTGCTGTCAGCCCGTAGAATCGGACACATCCTTGTTAAGGATTTGGCCCCGAATTCCTGGGATTCCTGGGAATGCTGCAGGGCAGAGCAGCACACCTGGCACGGTGGGGAAGAAGGATGGATGGGG
>VWYP01011617.1:1293-11401 GCA_013400435.1 Pycnonotus jocosus
TGCATCCGATGAGCACCAAGGACGAGGAAGAAGTGAGTAGGAGTGAAAACTATTTTTTCAAAACAAATTGCGTGCTTCTTTCTCCTGCTCACTCTCAGAACCAGTCTTAAAGGTACAGAACACACAGCACACAAAGAACAGACGATTGGGGATACAGGCACTAGTCACCTTAGGACAACCACCAATATTAAAACCAGTCTTCTACCAGCCAGAAACTGTAAATATGATTCTTTCTCCTGCCTTGTGTAAGCAACAGCCAGGTGTTGTTGCAATGAATCTTTTTATTTTCCTATATAGGCTGTTCTAACTTCTGTTTTCATTCTAAGGGCTGAGAAGAAATGGAAAGTTCAACTTTGAAAACAATTTCTTCTTTTGATCATGACAAGGGCCAGGGAGGGCCTGTTGGTGGCTGTGTGAATCAGTCACTGCAACTGTTCAGGCTGATCATGTAGCTCCTGCTTGGAGATGGAGAGGATATACTCTAGAAAGATTAGTACATCCATGTAAAATGAAATGCTCTTTTTACTTCAATACCTCCTAACACCTTGAACGTCTTGGTTATATTTTGGACAAAATAACTGTTGCAGGTATTCTAAAGCAGCAGAAGGGCTGAAATAATCTCCTCAAATTGAAAGGTATCAGTGACTTTTTGGATCAGTCAGGACTTCTGATTTGCCAAAATGCATTTCTTCACCCAGAGAGGAGTCTCAGCAATTTCCTCCTCTATATCCTGAATCTCCTGACAGGAGATTCTGCTCCTGTGTGGTAAGACATCCACATGCACCAAGGCAGACATTGCAACTGTAGATGTTTTCTTTCATTCCTTAAACTGATTTCCAGGAGGGACAAACTATGTTACTGAAAGGTGTTCATATTGATTTTACATTTGGGTCAAGTTTTTAGACCAATATTGACAGTATTTTTTTTCAGCCACTGTGGTATCTGCCAGAACTGAGGAAGTAGTTGCCCCTTGAGAAAGTAAAGTGACAGAGAGGCAAGTCTTGAAGCAAAGTTGATTGTTTAGGGTAAGTTACAGCAATATAATTTACCTTCAGGTAGTACTTAATGCTACTGCTGGAGTCTCTCTGGCATTAAATGGATCTGTGCCACTGGAGCTATGTGAGAGGACTGAAAGGCATCACAGAAACCTCTGAGGGATGCAGTGTCTGCTTTGTGGGGAGAAAGGTGAGAGATCTGTCCTGATATGAGCAGTGAGGAGCTGAAATAGAAATGAAAACCCATTCCCACAAGCATCTGCCTGTCAAGTTTCCTATTTGCTAGACCTTTGGCATAGGAGAGTGGGGCTGAGACTGTATCTGGCACACTGCAATGGGATGAGGAAGCAGCTAGGGAATTGAGCTCCTGGTAGGCAGCATATGTGAGGTCAAGGGTTGTGTTGCAATTGCCTGAAAGTGCCAGTGCTGGGTTAAAAGGAGTCTGAAGCAGAGACTGGCTCTATATACCTTGTGTTCAGTGTGACAAGTTTGAGCAGCCGTAGTCCAGGACTATGTCCTTGTGAATTGTGGTCATGGTAACGTTGTGACTACAGGGAGAAATGTGAAGTTGAACCTAAATATGATTTGTTTGTCAAAACAGGACATCATCCGTAGTCAGTAGGGTTGATAGAGAAAAATAATTGCATACATTTACACAGATGAGAGCTGCTGTAGCTGATCCAATAAGAAAATGTTTTAAATTAAGAGTTGTCTGGGTTTTGGTTTTTTTTTTTTTTTTTTGCATGAGAGGGTGGTATGGTGCAAATAATAAATGTACTGAAGACTTAAAATGCTGCTTAACAAGTACTTGGAGTCCTGACTATTTTTGGTAATCTCATCCTGCTGCTGCTTTGGAATCCACTCATAAAATAGTTTCATAGGAACCTCTTTTCATTTTATTTGCCTTTTGAGGTACAATTAGTTCTTAGAAAATAGTGTTCTGTATTCAGATGTAAATTTACAAACCCAACTTTTTCCCTGCCCCTTTGACAGATTAAATCAGCTATCTGTGTGTCTTCTTGTAGTGAGACAGTGCAAACCTTTTGAAGTCATGCAAAATATGTTTTTATGGACCTAATTTTCTGGAAAGCTGCCAGAATTTATTTTCTGGTTTGAATATGATGTTGTGGAAAACAAACATAAGGAAGAGAAGCTGTAAAAATTGAGATATCCAAAGAGCTGCTAGGAGATTATGGGTAAAACTATATTGATTTACAGAACATTCTAGACACATTTTTAGGATTTAACATGTCCCTATGAATAGAAGGTTACACAGCACACAATGAAAAATGTTTTCCTGACTAGAAGGTTTCATTTATATCTGTGCCAAAAATAAAATACTGTCTGATTTACACTTCTGCTGGCTGAACAAATTGTTTGGTATGGAAACTTTGACAAGCTTTTCTGGCCTTAGTTTTTTCATTAGGAAACTTTTCTGTCTCCTGAATATATACTCCATGCTGAATTCAGCTCTCTTTATTTCTCCTTTCCTTTTGCTGCTGCTGAGTTTGATCTTTTTAACATGGTGAGTTAGATTTCAGCCATTATATCTGCTTTTGCTGCCAAAGTATTTTCTTCTTTCCAAGAGTAAGGCTTTTCCTACTGTGCTCTAAATAATTTGCCTTTATTTAGCACAAATTTTGGAAGTCTTTCTCTTTTGGGGACCTCTGTCTGCTCAAGGTCCTTGCAGTGTAGCTCCTGCCTAAGGTCATGTACTTTTTGTGACTACATTATACCTGACTCTCCTTGATTCAGCACCATTGGTACCATTTAATGCTCCAGGTGAGATTTCAAGGGGTCCTAGGTCTTCAGTCTACTAATTATTCTTTTCTTTCTGTGCTCTAACATGGACACCCTTGGTTAGGACATGCTCATTCACACTGCTCTGAATGTCATCTCCTTGACCCAAACTATCACAGTGCCTAGTGCAGAGTCACAGTACAGATCTCTGAATCTCTTCCAAATGAGCTTGAATTTTGGGTTTTTGGTGTTTGTTTGTTTGTTTGTTTGTTTTGGGGTTTTTTTTGGCAATACTGCTATATTAGCACAGTGGGGCATCCACCCTAAATATGTCCACAGCTGTTCTCTTCCTGGATATGGGATGTATTGCCCTTGGTAGAACTACAGGGACCTCTGTGCTGATCTATGCTGTGCAATGTGAACATGCTCCTGAACTCCCACAACCCTTGTCACACCAAGACAAACATGCAGATGCACACATTTTACACTTTTCTTCATTCACAAAGAGATTTACATTGTCATTAAAAAACTGAATCTATGTTTTTCAAAATCTTGACTTGGCAAGATGGTTAAGAACATGCTTAAAATGAACCAAATTGGAATTTATAGCACTTGTGGCATCCACAGCAGGCAAATGTTTCTCTTTTAATGGAGAATAATGAACACCTGAATAAATACAATAATGACAAGTAACATACCTCTCCACTGAATATAAAATGAAGTTAATATATTACTTCATCTCCCATCTTATATATTGTTGGGTGTATTCTTAAATATCTGCTGTATTGTAGATCTGATCTAAAATTTTACATTCCATCACAGACATGCAGCTCTGTGGGAACCATATAAGCTACATTAGTTCATCTCTTGCAGCAAAGAACATTTGTGGATGTCCCAGGAGACAGCAGTAAGACCCATGTGCTGGTGTTAATGAGAGCCTTCTTTTTATTTCCAATGGCTGAAAATACTGGCAGTGAAAAGGAGCTGCCCAGAATATATCCCTCAGCTACAGTAGAATTCTGTGGGCACTGTTGCTTCTGTGTTGACTTCTGCAATGGTTAGTCACAAGTCAGACTGGTTTTAGTAAAATTCATCTTCTTGAAGTTTGATTTACTAAGTTTTTACAAATACAATAATGGTTGGGGAATGAGAAAATGCTGTGGTGGAAAAACATTTGGTTACTTTCTATTTACTCTGGTGCATCAGAGGGGAAGGATGGTTTACTGTTTTAATTTCTTCTTCATACAGCTGTGTTACCAATGTGTTCTTGTTTTCTGCCTATAGGAGACACTCACTCTTATAGGGTCTTACTTCTGGATTTCTGGATGGAAGAATGACACACCAATTTTAATAAGAATCATTTTAACTGACAAGCTGTAGTGTCTCCTCCTATCAGCCAACACCATTTAGTAAAAGGGTTATGCTCCTAAATATTTAATTGCAGTCTGGAGTCAGCTTTTACCGTTCTGCAAGACCTAGCTCACAGATATCCCCACTTTTATTTTGGTGTTGTAACTACCAACATCTGGTCAACCCTGAGAGCATCTTCGTGGTGGTAGGATGAGTGCTATCTTCAGTTCCAGTGTCATAATTACCACATCTGATAATAAGTAAAACAAAGCAAAGAGTCTGGAAGAAATTTTTTGGTGCTTAAATTCAATGGCAAAAAAAGCCCGTTGCCATTGCTTATCTTACACATAGTCTCAGTAATGAGGATGAGGTAATTGTGGAACACATTCTGGTGTAATTGAGTCAATGGTGTTTGCACATGCCTCACTCCTCTACCATCTCTAGCATTACACTAAATGCACAAAGACAGGACTCTTCAGTGCTTCTGTGTGCTTCAATACACCACTAACTTTTTGCTTTCTGTGGCAGGTCACTGGGGAACTGTCCAGCAAATGACCACCTTCTAAAATTAAGACGACTTGGAGATTTCTTTTGTGCCAGTACATCTAAGACCCGTCAGGGACAGAAGAGAAATACTTGCAATTTTCAGGCTAGGACAAAGCTCACTAATTCAAGACTAAACAGTAATGAAAAAAAAGAGAGGAATTTGCAAAAGAGAAGGTTGGCCACAATCACTATGACAGCACCTGCAGCTGTTAATGTTCAGTACCAGAGAGAAAGAAAATGTCCTGAAGAACATGGTATTAGCACAGGGTAAAAGCTTTTAAATACATTTGTATTTGGTGGCAAAGTTTCTCTGAGTCTGAATGTGGTTAACACAATATTCTTGCAATCATGGCATGACTATTAAGACAACCAAGGAATTCTTAAGTCCTTAATTTAGGAATTCTCAAATCCAATCTTCTTCCTGCCTTTGACAGCACAGGTAGTTCAATGCTGGCAGAATGAATGTAAAGCCAACTGTTGCCATTCATCTACCACAGGATGTTTGAAGCACCACTTTCTAGATTTCAGTGTCCTATGCCGGTCCTTGAATGGAAATTGCCTCAGGAGGGCTGCTACAAAGCACCATGGCACATCAATTCTTGTCTAGACCTTGGAGAAAATTGTTAAAAAGACTGAGGGACAAGATCAGCATCTGTTCGAATTCTAGGTGAATGGCATCTTCTAAAGGGACTGTGATTTGGGAGATGTTACCAGCTGGAACCACTGGGGATTATTGCACCTATTGTAGTCAAGCACATGTTACTCTTCAGCCAGGCTTAGATAGTGTTGTGCAGAATTGGGCTGTTAATACACATCGTGCTTAGGGACAGCATTTTACCCTGCTAATGTCCACCAGTGATTCCTTCATTCTGCCTTCTTGAAAAGTGCGATATTAAATATGTTCTCTGTAAAGCTGAATAAGTGAGACCCTATTTTCACAAACTCCTTCTTTTCCACTGGCTCAAGAAAGTGCAAGTAACTCTTGAAAAGTTCATGAATATTTATGTAATTTTATGCAGACAAACTTATTTTCTCTCACATGAGAATCAGTGATAATTAATTATGTCTCAGAGTGGTCAAGTTTCTGGTCTTGCCAGAAACAACTTCAGATTGGAGGAAGATATAAGCATCTTTTCCAAAAAAGTGTGAGAGTGTGTGTGTGTGTATGCCTTCTTTTCTGATCCATTTGTTAATTGATAGTATTTTAATAAATAAATACTTCTCAGTGCATTTTCATTTTAATTAGTTAAAAATAACTGGCATGTCACTCATATGTGACTCACAGATGTTGTTCTGCCCCTTTGCAAAGCACCAGTGTATTTGTGCATCTGAGTTTGGTGGGCTGGATCAGCCACCAGCTAAGACTACCATGTGTGGCTGGACCAAGATCCACTACAGCACCGGTTCTATTTAAAACAATGACACAGGCACGTGCTACATAGATGTGTTATATCATCATTGGATGCTTCATATTATTCTCTGAAAAAATAATGCATCATTATTTATTATGAAAACTAACTGATTTGGTTCTCTGTCAATTTTATCTGCCATCAATACTGTTTTAGTTTTTGGTGGAACCCTGCCAACTTTTCCTGTTCTCCTTGCTCTAACCAAGGCCCTGAAAGCTGACTTTCACAAGCTGTCTGTGATTAGACAGTGGGGTCTCTGTAAGTGTGGTCTCATATGAGCAGCTGTGTGTTTTTTCTGTAGAGGGAACTTGTCATTAAAGAACTGAGAAGATGAGTGGGTGGTACCTTGGGCTGTTTTTCTTTTAATTCGGCCCTCATTTAGTTTAGACACTGTGAAGGAGTCCACATTAGCTGATGGTGCCCACAATTCACTTGTACTGATGAAGGCAGCTTGACAGCTGCATAAATCACTGCTAGATACTACTGATAAATTGCTGCATACGAATTTGTAGAGGACCACCCAAGCACAACGTGGGGGCGGCCTGCAGTCACACTAGGCTTGCACATGAGTACAGTAATGCAAATTTGCTTAACTCTTTATCAGGATTTTGTATAGTTTTCCTTTTAAGAATGGTATTGATATTTCTCCACTTGCTTGTTTGCTAGACTGGTGAACTAAATTGCCAGGATCCAGCACCTCCAATCATCTGTAGTTGTGGCATTAAGATTTATTTGTTTGTTCCTGCAGGGATACCAGTTTGCTTCCTCATTTTGAACTGCACAGTCTGGAGGAGAGGAAAGGGATGGGAAAAGAGAAGTGAACTTCTAGCTCAGTATAGGCACTTATTGTGTGCTAGAGAGAAAAGATTGGGCAGGGCAAAGTGAGCATTAAAAAGCTGCACTATGCTATCTGTCTAACAGCAATGAATTACATCCTGCCATTTCTAATTGAAGACACAGGGGAGGTCAGGGCTTGGTATCATACCCATCAAAAGGAGTACTATAAGAGCACAGGAACAGAAGCTTATTTCTAGTAGCTGTATGTGCAGCTACTCACAGAAATCTCAGTGAGGAGCTTGGCTGTCTTATTAAAAGCTAGAAAGCTATTGATCCATTGCTGCCTGACCTGAGTCGAGCCCTGGGAAACATTAATCAATAGCGAGGTTGTATTCCTATTATGAGATATGGGACTAGAATTTGCAAAGCCTGATTCTTATCAGATGTCCTGTGTCACCTGCAGGGCTCTCGAGGTCTGTTGTGTCATTCCGCTACTGGTCTTACAGCTTTCTTAGCAGTTGCCACTGCTAATGGATTCTTGACCTTTTGTCTAGTGACTATGGTATCAGCAGCTTTATGGTTGCCATGTGTTTTAATAGGGAGTACTTCCCTCACTTTAAAGAAATTATAGACTTCTGCTACCAGAGTTCATTTTTCTGGCATTCACATCTCAGTCTGCTTCAGTGCTATCATGGAAAAAAATTCCATCTTTCTTTCTGGTATAACATGAATCAGAACACAATTATAACACCATCTGAAACATTTTTTCTTTATCTGGGAGCTATTACTAGAGACAGTAGTATTTTAAAAAGAGATTTCCTTATTCTACTCTCAGAGTTTGATCTCTAAACTGAATAGAGGTACAGAGAGCCAGACTTCAAAAACACGCATGTCTAAAATTTGCAGGTAATTACATAAGCATGTGCAAAATTACAATCAACAGCTGGCTTTTTAGTACCAACAGTCATCTAAATGGGCAATTGGAAAGGCTGAGTGAATGGTCATGGTAACACGGTAACTGTGTGTGTGTGTGTGTCTGTGTGCCTGCATGTGTATCTGTCCACATACCTGCATCCAGAATGTGTGTCTCAGTTCCCATGACCTGTCTTTTGAGAAAGAAGGCAAAATCCAAAAAGAAAAGTACTGTATAACTCTTATAAGGGAGTCATACAGGGAATTACTCTGGATTTCCTTTTCTTTTCCTTTGGTGGCCTTTCATTTCTTGGCATACCTGTTTCCATTCCATCATCTGGAAATTCCCCCTACATGTCATGTGGTTTGATTCGACCAGCTTTTCACATTTGAAAGTCAATTAAAATCTCCTCTGGGATGAGAATCTTCAGCATCACTCTACCCTACCCACAAAGTTTCAGTCTCAAGGAAGTGAGTAGCAAGAAAGAAGACAACCTTGAAGAACTGACATGCTTGTTCACACCTGTGAAAAAGGAATTTAAGCAAACATTCACACTTGGCTAAAGCTTTTTCCTGTTTAAAAGAAGTCCTTGTGTTTCAGTCAGCCACCAGCAATACTACTTTCTGACTTAGAGTCACTCGTATCTCCATACAGGATATGGTAGATTACTATGTAAAATGACATTGATGATTAGTAAATGGAAGATCTGTCAATCAGGAGTTTTAATTGCAGGTAAAAACACTCCAGCAGTCTCTGCTAGCAGTGAACTGAACTGCCAGAGGGCCTTCGATGCAAAGATCATTTAGTGTGTGATTCTTGGCAATAGTCTAATTAGTTTCATGTACCATCAGCTATTTTTTCATAACATGCCAAAGCTCCACATCACACCTTCCACAAACATAAAAACACAAGTGGTTTTGATAAGTCTAAAATGCTTTCATCAGTTTTAACTACTTGCTGCATTCCCACACTCATTTACATGTTCTGAGAAACTGGCAAATGGGTGCAGCTTTAAAGGATAACAGGAGTGCTAAATAGAGTGGTAACAAATGCCATACCAACTCTCAGGTTACATTTATTGACTTGGTACCTCTAAAGTAAGGAAAACCTTTATTAAGAAAAGAAAGTCTAAACATATTCTTGTGCACATCTGGTTTGGTTTTATTTCTTTAAAATTAGATTTGTTTTCCTCTTTCACTCACAGGAAATATATTTAGGAACAATGTTCATCTTGGAATGGCATGCAGTGGTATGGCAGGCTGACATTTTTTGAAATCTGTTTACTTTCTACCAGTCAACAATTGCTAAAATGTTCCTGGAATGAACAGTGGTTTTTATCCATTGGGTGTTTGGACCTCTGCATCTAAAGATGCAAAGATTATAGGACATTGTTACACTCAAAATTAACTTGCAAGCTTCCTTTATGACTGGGAGACCCATTAGCAGGCCCGGAGGAAGAAAAATCTTAAATGCGCTTGTAAAGTGGCATCCTGTGTTCAAGGCTGCCACAGTGTTTTCCTGCCTATGATTTCCTGAAACTCAGCTCAGAGGGGCTAGTTGGCTCCTGCAAGCACTGATACCGGGCTGTCCTTGTGGGACATGAGGCTCCCATGCTGGTCCCCTTCCTGCTACTGGCTGCTCAGGCTCTCACACCATCACAAGGAGGCAGTTCTTGGCTTTAGCAGCAAAGCTGTTATGATTTCAGGTGCAAGACAGGGGTGGTCCAGAAGATACTTTTACGTTGTTTTGTTTCTGGAATCCCTTGGCTAATACAAAAGACCCAGAAAAAACAGCAGTAAATTTTGAGTCTTCTCTGCCACTGCATCTGTAAAGAAAATTTTGGCTCTCAGCTCCAGAGCAGCCATTCACTGGGTTCAGAAGTCTGGTTGCAACATTTCTTGCCAGATTTGGTGGCCTCAGTTACAAGCCAGACTCTTGGCCATACTCAGGTGTCAAGGTTTGGGCTATGTATCACCTCGATCCCCCCATACGGGCCACCAATTTTAATGTTATGGTTTTAAATTTCTACCAAAAATGAGATAGGATTTTGGAAGAAAAGGCAAAGACTGGCTTAACTTACTACTAACAATAGTTTATTAACACACACTAAAGAAAAAAGAAAAAAAAAAACAAACTGACCTCTTCCTCCCCCAACAAACTGTCCACCCCTCCAAAGAAACCATCACGATTTCAGTCAGCTGTACACACATATCTTACATCACTTGGGAGAGAAGTCTCTCCGGACTACTTCATAGCCTAGACTACCTTTTCAATGCCACAAATCTGCAACTACTCAGAATTTACAGATCTGTGCAAATCCCACCCCATTAACAGCATCCCAAGCTGCCTATGAGACTCCAATGCACTTGGGGTATTAT
>VWYP01011618.1:1058-17208 GCA_013400435.1 Pycnonotus jocosus
CTCACAATACTAAACCTGGATGTTCTTGCTACCTAATATAAGTCTAATCCCATTGTCCCCCTTCCCCTCCTCCTCCTAAACTGTCGAAATTTTGGTCTCAAACAGCAGTTTCCTTGTGTATTTTTTTTAATTGAATTGAAGATTTTGCTTGGACAGGACAGAGAAGTTGCTCACAGCAGCTTCCCCCACCTTAGAACAAACAAGGAAGAAGAATTACTTAAGAAGAATTACTGAAAACACAGGTGACCAAATTTTTGTTATCTGGCTATGATCATTAAAGCAGCATGAAAAATGCCTTTCCATGTATTTTCACTTTCCACACTTAGCACCCATTTCCTTTATGAAACAAGTCTAGTAAACCATTTTGGAAGGGATCCAGGGGACATGTTTAGTATTCTGTATTTCAGACATTTTAAGTGCATGTTTCTTGGCTGATCCACTGTCTTTACACCCCATTTGAATAATACAAGGTTTTATTGATAGGAAGAAGAGGTGTTATCCAAGAGAAAAAGGAGATATATCAGCTCTGACTCATTCCAAATGCCAGTCCACTGTCTTGTTTACTGGATGAGATGTGTAAGGTCAAGAATACAACCACAGGACCCAGAGGGAGAGAATATTTGTAGAATTTCTCCACATGAAGCTTCAAAAAAGTTTAAAAACACAACAAAATATTTTTTAGACAATATCGTATAATTGCTGGAAAGTTGAGGTTTGGTTATTTTGGCCAATGTTTCCTGTTTGCATTTCACAGAACCTTGAAGTGTTTGTGAAGGTTTTAGTATTGGTCTCAGGATCCTAGAGAAATAGTGTGAGATACTGTTCTTTGAGGCAATACCTTTTTGGTTGGATCACTTTGTTATAGTGGTATGTCCTTTATCTTATGCAACGGTTAATTTGGTCACCTGTAAAATCTTATAAACATTAATTTCCCTCCTAAGGAAAACAGTGCTGGGATTGATTTTTTGCCCTGCAGAGTTTTTACAGAAGAGCCCAAATATTTTGGTAAGGGTTTGTTCCAGTGAGCCAGAGGTTTACTTTCTCCTCTCTGAGTAGTGATCTCCAGGTGGACTTCATGTCTAGCAATGAATTGCCTCTTTTAGAGCAGAAGAGATAAGCAAAGCAACTTAAAGAGTTAAGCCTACAGAAATTGATAAGAATATGAGTACTTTGAATTTCCACCTGGTGTTGCTGTGACATACTTTAATTTAAAAAATACAGCTTTCAAATGAAATACCTTATTTTAAAAATGTTCATGATTTTTTTTTCCTAGTGAAAGGGGAACATATTTTGAGCAGAGGAAGTTTTGGTGTTTGACTGTTGAGTTCCAGCTTTGAAAAGCAGGTCTTCCCATTCTGCCATTTAATCATGAGGAGGTAGATAAGATGTAGCAGTTCAGATCTAGAATGGTACAGAGGTCCTGGGAGGTACCTGAAAATTTATACACAGAGAGCATCTGAAGAAAATGTCGCTGCTTATCTATGGTTGCATGTATATGTGGGGTTTTTGTTTTATTTTATAACAAGACATATTGGCTAACTGGGAGCATTTTATTAAAGAGAAAAGTCTGGGTAAAGCGAGCAAACTATTCACTGCCAAAATTTACCCAGAAGTACCTGTGTAATTGAATTTGGCCAGCTCTAGCAAGATATTTGATTTTCTATAATTGGATTGGCTAATGGGGGGAAGAGGGTGGGGAGAGGGAGGAACTGGAAAGTTATCTATCTCCCTTGACAAAATGATCCAGTGAGTTGGGAAATTTCTCTGCCCTCAGGGAAAGAAGGGGCAGAAAAAAACCAAGAAAACAAAGCGAGTGATAGACTGAAGCAAGAGGTAAAGCTGGAAAACAGAGGTTAGTCCATGGCTCTGCTACAGACTCCTGAGATGCTTGTGGGCAAGTCATTTAATCTTCCCGTGCTTAAATTCTCCACTCTATGCTTGTCTTATTTCATATTTTGAGTTCTTCGGGTTGCAAGTACCTCGTGTGCTACATCACATAGCAGAAAGTCTGATTGAATAGCCAAAAGCTAGTTAGTGAATGAGGACGTAGGAAAGAGTTTTTGAAGGGCTATCACATGTCCAGCATACATCTGTTTCTACCACGTCATTGCAGACACATTAATTTAGAGGACTTGGGTGATTTATTCTGGGCATTCAGCAATCCTGGAGCATGCAGCTCTGCTCTATGGGTGTGTATCTGGCATGAAGTGTCCTGAGGTTTCCTTTCAGCTCATTTCCTATGGTGATGGATGCCATGCTCCATCAGTAATGATAGTAAATATTTTTGAGGAATAAGACCAGTACTACTGGATTGTACAATAGGTCCATCCAGCTAAAGTTCCTCTCATCAGAGATGGAGCATAGGGCAAAAGTAGGTAAGAAAGATTATATTTATCCTAAATAGTCACCTAAACTCCGGTCATTTTCAGCTCAGACAGTTCCTGAGATGCAGCTCGTATATAGTCAGCAGCCTTCACTGCATTCCTGCAGTCGTCCTGCACGCTGGACCCATGATAAACAGGGAGAGCAAGGCAACCTCACCTTATCACACATCCACATGACTGCCAAAAATAAGACTTTTAATAATATAGAGCCCAAACTTGTCACCACAGCAAGAGCAGATGGGATGGTACCAAAATTTAACCAAGAAAGTACAGATAGAGACAGACATCTTCCTAAACCCTCCCACCTGTGTATACAAGTTAATACTTTTATACTGGCATTCTGAATATATTAAGGTTGGTGGTATTGTGACACTTTTGGATAACAATGTCTAGAAATACTCTATTGCCATCCTTATTCTTCATTAAAAATGCAACATTTTCATTTTAAGGGATTTTAAAATGTCTAATCAATCTTCTTTAAAGCATGAGATAGATTTAAAGCCAAGACACAATAAAATCTATGGTTCTTGAACACAACTGTAGATTGGAATGATTGCTAGAGTCCTTTTTAGTCAGTACAGCTAGGTTTTCTAAAAAAAAAAAATTAAGTTAATATGATCAAGTTGTGTGTGTGTTAACCTATGACTCTTTCCTGATTACATTATTGCATGATTCAGCTGAACAGAATAAATTCTATTTTGCAGATAGATGAGCTATTACACTGAGGATTGTAAAACTTTTTGAAATTAAAATAGATGGAGGAGGAAGAAAGAAGAAGAACACATACCTAAATCTTTCTTTAAGATTTAATGACAGTCTTCTTCTAAGAACAACCTGTTGTGAAGGCTAGTTTTATAGCCTTACAAAAATGCATCCTGGGTTACCCTCCATACACCAAGCCTTGTCTGCCTGCACTTTGTGAGAAATTGTACCCTCCAGTATCAATATACATGAAGTCAACTTCCTTAATCAGTTTAAAAGCCCTTTGAAAATGTATTTTGTGGGTGTCTCTCTAGCTGAATCTTTTATTTATGGCCTTGTACTGGGATGGCCATTTGAATTTTTGTTGTGAGTCTGTATTTTATTATGCATTTTATTTGTTTTTTATTGAAGGCTTTCTGAAGCACTAAGAAAGATCCTGGGCAAATGATCGAATAAAAGCAAACTCTTTTCAAAACCCCTCTCTGATTTTTCATCCTCTTCCCACTGCAGATATTTGCACACCTAGATTTCTGCCCTCTATTTCATAGCATACACTACTAGATTATTTACATCATCTATGAAAATCTAGCAATTTCTGTTATTTCTAAGAACAGGCAGCCATCACAATGTTAATAGATGTTACAGGAACTGTAGAAAGTTTATTTATTTTTTATTGTAACTGAAGAAACACAGGAACCACCTTATTTTCCTGAAAATTTAGGATTATTTTTCCCATCAGGTTTCTCTCTGTGAAAGAAATTTAATAAAAATAAAGTGAACGTAACATTAAGAATTTTTAGAAACTTTCCAATTATAGAGAAGATAATATTGAGGTCCTCCTTTCTCCCTTTTTTGAAAGGAATCCTTAATACAATTACCAAAATTTTTTTTGGGAAAAATACATTTTTATTGAAAAGAGAGTGGAAGAACAGTATGTTCTGTTTTCTGATTTGCTTTGTATTTTCTTCTGCTATTCCACATATACTGGCAATTCTTCAAAAGGGGCTATTCCACAGACAGATGAAGTTACAGTGTCCAAGTCCATAACGATACTTCCCACTCAGACTTCTGGCCCACTCTCACTTTCCTTTGGAAACTGATGAGAGGTAAAATCTTAAAGGAAGCCAGTGATATGTTCCAGAGCTTTTTACTACTGGCTGACGAAGCCACAGGAGTAAAATGCTATCCTGGGTTCCAATATGCCATCAGTTTTGAACAGATCATCTTCTGATAGAGTTACACACAAATACAGGAAGAAAAATAGGAGACATAGATGCCAAGGAGAATTTCGTAAATGAAAAGTATATTAGGTTGTTA
This sequence comes from Pycnonotus jocosus, assembly GCA_013400435.1. NCBI lineage: Eukaryota > Metazoa > Chordata > Aves > Passeriformes > Pycnonotidae > Pycnonotus > Pycnonotus jocosus. The sequence continues at coordinate 5,462 of VWYP01011618.1, forward strand.
CCACCCTGGGAAATAAAGAAAGCCCTTTTATTTAGGATCTTGAATACTCACTCAGACAGATGTAGAGGAAATACATAACAGAAAGCAATTGGCATCAGAAAACAAAATTGCATCCTACATCACTTGATCCATCCTCCCAGCTCTTTCTTTTTACAGGAATGTTGAGATTGTAGGTATCTTCTGAATATGGCTGTCCACAGCCATGTTATTGGATATTTACTCACTATAAGCCTCAGCACACAAATCCACCTTCGTTCCAAATAATCCCACTTAGAGAGCCCTTTATTTTTATATTTTACTTAAAAGACTATGTCAACATTCTTTACCATAGTAATCTATATTATGTATACCTAGCTTATAAAAAGCTAGCTTTATAGGAACACCATTTGCAAGTTCTGCTACACACAGTTCATGGATCTGTAGCACTAATGGCATGGCTTACATGTTTTCAATGGTTTTACAGCAGTGATCTTATAAATTACACAACTCATGATGAAGAGCAGAACAGGTGATTAACTGCATTAACCAAACACCTTTGACCAGGTCATCTGCACTCTGCACAGAACTATCACCTCTGTGTCAGACAAACAAGCCTAAGATTTCAAGAAAAAGGTAGGAAGGTTGACAGATCTATCCCCAAAGTGCTCAAATACCAGCATTTTCTTCAGCACTTGCAACTAAGAGTCATTAATATACTGAAAACAGGCAGACAAACTCATATGTACTTTAACGTCACATGGTCCAGCTGGACACAGATCAATAGATTCACGTTTTCTTTTTTATTACTATTTTTTAACATTGGGAAAAAAAAATCTAAGCTTTAAAGACTGAATACCTGTAAGTTTGTGATTCATTCTTTGTACAAAAATAAATGTTTCAATCTGACTGAGGTAAAAGTCTTGTAAGAACATATTTCTCCTAAGCCTTTTGCATAACACCAAGGTCAGGAGGAGCTTTTCATCATGCTACGACTTAAAACCATGAAAAAGATAGCTGCAGATTAAATATTCTTTGGAGAAAGCACCCTTGAACTGGCAGGGGGTGGGGACTTGAATGCTAAACTGATGATCTTGCTGTCACCACACAATCTGATTGATATCCTTACAAGATATGGGCAAGCTCAAACAAAACATCTCCATCCCACTTTGGTAAGGCAGAAGCCAGAGCAGTATCTGGAAAATGTTTGTATGTTTGGGTTTTTTTCACATATGGATGCAACTGCACCTTCACTAATTTCCAAGCATATGGGAATCTTTGGCATCACAGATATCACAGCTCTGTAATGAATGCTGCTCAGGAGTAGGAGGTAATATTTTGTGTTTGGTACCTCAGGAACATTTCTCCTCCAGGACGGTTGAGTGAGTTTAAGTTTGTCCAGCCAGATGTGGTCATTGAACACAGATTACTTCATCTGAGTGAGTCACATTTGATATTCTCTATAATCAACAAAGAGAAATGTGTGCTTTTGGGACACAATCAATTTGACTGATTTTAGATTTCAACATTAAGGTGAGAGGAATCAAATCATAAACTAGTGTATTTCTCTCTACCAACCACAACAGAAGACTATGCTCATTAGTTCAATTGTAGGTAAAAAAAAAAAATCTCTGTAGCTAGAGATGATGCATAGCATGTCTGTATAGACAGACTGTAATGGGAGTTCTAGTAAGAAAAGGTGGGACGAGGGAGTAATTAAATAAAATCTCATCTTTTCTTATTCAAAATTTAAATATAGAATATGGCAAAGTGGCTGAACAAGAATTAACTGACAGAGTTAATGAGATGGGGGGAAAAACACTCGAAACAGAACGAGCGCTAGGCTTGGTGTGTCAGGATTCCTGTGTGTACCTTGCAAATTTACAATGTCAAATTGACATAATTTGAAGGAGATAGCCGGCATTATCCTAGGGAAAAAAATAGAAAAAGCAGCCCATTTCTAATTTGCATATGCATATTTATTTATCTGATATAGCAGCAAATTCTGCTGTTCTCTGAGTGGCACCTTTGCATCTTACACATTTTCCCCATTTGCACAATTAGTGCTGGCAGATAAATATGCTGGCTGGTAAAGCATTCCCTTCTATACTTTCCCCTGCCAACAGCACAGTCCTCAGATATTTTGTTGAAATGCAAAACAGGAGCACATCACTGATAGGTTAACCTGCAAATTTGTTGTGAAACTTCTCTGTGCTGATGGAGGATGGGGACACCTCTAAAGTGTACTCACCAACGAGGTGTAGTTATTATTGGAAAACTTGGAATAGGTGCACCAGGAAAGTGATAGAATGACCATCCCTAGAAGTGTTCAAAAAACGAGCAGACACGGAACTTCATGATAAGGTTTAGCGGGAATAGTGGTACTTGGTTGAAGGTTGGACTTGATAGCCTTCAGAGATATTTTCAAACCTTAATAGTTCTGTGATTCCATTTAGACTCTAACCCGCATTGGCTACAAGAGATGTGTGAGATCCAACAAACATAGATGAGCTGAGCATGTGGTATGGATAGTGGTTAGGGCTGTAAAGAGTTTATGTCCTAAAATATCAACATCCCAACTACTAGTCCAAAATCTAGAATTTCTGAATTTGGCTTCCAGCCTTCATGGGGTTTTTTTGTTAATTTGCTTGAAAAACTTTTATTTAGTAATAGCTTTCTTCATTCACTGGTGTAGCAGTTGGGTGCTGTGCTACAGGTTGCAAAGCTTATCTCTCATTCACAGAAGACTCAAACAAAAAACATACATTTCCTCATACAAGACAAGTTTTCTCCTGTATTTCTCTTTGTCCCACTGCACAGCATGCCCAGAAGAGCAAATAAAGGAAAAATTAGCTAATGGAGATATCATCTGTAGGGGCCAAAAGTACCCCATGTCTTTTTCTCCTAGGCCACAGAGACCTCTCCAGAACAAGGAAGGGATTTTCAATTAGACATCAAATTAATAAGACACTTCTGATGCTCCTTTCCTGCAGGAAGACATTAGTAATTTGTTTGTTCCGAAGGCGCTACTCATATTCACACAAAATGGCATTTAAATGTTAATCGAGTCAGGGGATGGGGAGTGCTTGCCAATCACTACGCAACTTAAGGTCAAGGTTTTTGTCTTAAAGGAGGACTCAATGTTAATTTTAAATTTAAAATTCTTGACAGATAGCAGGTTTTCAAATGCCTGCTACAATCTGGCTTGTTTGATTCATTTTAATGAGTAAGTAACTCCTAGCAAAATGAAGGTTCTCCCAAGTCTTCAAGGAAATGGAAGGGCAAAGAGGCACAGTGGACTAATCCTGCAACCACTACAGGGAACAGGAAGCAAAACCAATTTAGACTCCCATTCATCTCCTTGCTTCCCACATAGAGACCAAAAAGAGTAATTTACATTCCTAAGAACACTAGGCAATTATTGGAGGTTTCAGTTTAAAAGGAAGAAAAAAGTTCTCAGTATTAAATTCAGCTTTGACTCTGTGCTGGAGAAGCATTTTATGCCCATGTCTGTGAACAGGTTTGGTTTTATTGTTTCTGTGTTTTTTGTTTTTTGTTTTTTCTTTGATAGCATTGAATTTTTTGGCTGTGCTTTGTTTTTTTGACTTTCAGAATGTAATGGTCTACTAGTATAAGGAACCTGTGATCTCCTCCTTCTATTTTTTCCCCCAACGTGCCAGTCCCAGAAAAGAGCCAGAGAACTTGGCTGTATTTATCCCAGCTGCTGCAAGCTGGATTTAGGACTGACATCTCTCTCACACAGTTCTCACCACCACTGCACAGGTGCATAGCATACTGACACACCTGCCAGGCAGCCTGGTAGGTGGTGATGGATTCAGATCCACCAACTCAAGCTTGTGACCTCAGTCATGTAGGAAGGTGTAAGGACTGCTTCTGATTAGAGACTGGAATTGAATGAGAAGGGCTGCCAGTGATCAGTGCAATCACTGAGATAATAAAAGCTGAGCAGTTGAGCAATCTGGTGCAGTAGTAGTAACATCCCTGCCCATGGAATGACATATTTAAGGTCCTTTCCAACCCAAACCATCCTATGATTGTGTGCTTATAAAAAGGGTGTGAAATTAACTTTGTGTTCAGGAGACAAGTAGTCTTTCTAGGGTACAGTGCCTGCAGTGGTAGATGAAGGAGGGCATAAGTGAAAGAGGCCATACAAATGTCACACAACCATTTCTCTCTGTTGGTGACTTCTTCCATACATCTAACCCACAGGCTCTCAAGTTAGCTGAAATGAACTTCAAATCAACTGTTGATAGTAATATTGTGAAAGAATTTATTTTGATGTCTTCCTACATCAATGAAGCTGCATTGTGTCATTTCCTGTGTTTAAACTAGAGACTCATGTCTGTGCCACTAGGATGTGTGCTGCTGGTGTGCAGATATAGATGGACAAATCTCATGTATTGGATGCTTGGTACTGTCTAAACATTTCTGGGCCAGTCCTTCCCTGTTTCATTGCCCTGCCCTCTGCCGGTCCTCCTATAAATTAGAGGAATAGATTTCCATGGCTAAACCTGAACATTAATGGTGTGGAGATGTTCAGATGCCCAGCAACAACACTTGTTGTTTTAGGCAGCAACACTCTGTTGTTTTAGGCAGAGGGTATTTGAAGAATGAAGACATTTGACTACTTTTCCACCATTTGACTTCACCAAAAATAGGGATAGATGGTGAGATTTAGGCCTCTCCGTGGTGCAATTCAGTCCAGGATCTGAAGCAACATCCAAGAATATCAGACTCCTCTGTCAAATGGAATAAATCTGCACATTAAAATTGTACAGTGCTGGAGCTGTAAATTATAAAAACACATAATCCTTGATAAAGAGGCCTTTGAACTGTCATCTTGACCTCTACTTGTTTAGATAACACTTCACAACCCCATAATACACATCTTGTTCATATGCCAGCACATGTCCTTTCTATGGTTACATGAGAAAACATACTTTCACAGAGCTGGCATGCAACTCTCTTGAACTGAGCTGCTGAAAATCTCCCAGGATTTTTAAAATGTGAAGGTCAGGAAAGTGGTAAACCCCCATAAGAGTAATCAAAATCACGACACACAGAGCCAGAAGTAATCCCAATGAAAAGAAACATTCATTTTATGAAGTTACACAGTCTAACCTTCAACCTAATGCAAAACTGTACCCCCAAAATATAATGCTGTTATTTAAAAGCAGCCAAAATTCTTGAATTTCCAGATTTGATGGTCTCTGATCTGTGCTTAATGAGAACTTTCTATGGATATATAGTCCTCATTTATTGGCTTTTATCTATTTATTTATTTATTGCTATTTATTTTCCCTTACTGTGCAATACACTCCAATTCCTTGTGCAATTTTACTTTCTCATACTAGTACTTTATGGAGTTACCTAAGTTCTTAATGGTTGTTCATAGAATGTGTAAGTTCAAAAACTCAGAAATAAATTCATGGTCCTGAACACTTTCATTTATATATGACAGATTGCTTACTTCTTCTGCAGAGTAAATACCAGTAAGATGGTAGGATACAGAAATATGGCACTAGTAAGTGTCACCATTGCTATCTGTTCTTCATTTCTCATTTAAGGAAACTAAAGGAATATCCCAGGAGGCCAAACTGACAAATAATGATATAAAACTCATTGTTTAAGGCAGTAGTAGAACAACTGCTTTGAATAAAATGAGATCAGTCTATGATTTTTCATTCCAAGGAAAAGGAAATATATAGGCTCCATCAGATTTGGTTAGTTGCAGGAGCAGTTAAATCATGTCAAGCTCTTAATGTAATTTGAAACCTAACCACTGTGAGTTACCTACAGGAATTTCTAATCAGCACCTTCCCCAGATAAGTGTTCACACAATATTCATGTCTTTGAATAAGCCTATGTTAAGTCTAGAACTAGACTGGAAATCAGGACAGCAAAGTTCCCTTCCAGCTTGTCACTCATCAACTGTAATCTTGGGAAACAAATTTCTTCCACCTTCTTCATTTATTCTCTGTCTTAATCTTGGTTACATTTACTAGGAATTGTACTGTTTTTCAGTGGGGACTGTACTTGAACAAATGCTCACACAGCACTGGGCACACTGGGATCTTCATCGTGATGGTGACCACTGGATGCCACTGAGATTCAAATCAATAGCCAAAGAAACTCTCCTGCCTCCCTCATTCCAGCTTCTCCTCTGCCAGAAACAAACAAGCAAACCAACAAACACTAAAACAGGCTAAATTAGTGCATAAGTTAAAAAAACAAGCTGTTTCTTCGGATTTTATACCATGAAAGGGATTAAAAAAAAAAAAAAAGGGACATCTTCAGATATTAAGATCCATGAATTTAAAATTCAAAGAGAAATAATCCTATCAAATTACCCTAAAAGAAGAAATTTCTGCATCTGATTATTTAAACTCTTCTCTGGACATTGGTTTTCCAGCTTATTTCAGATGTTCATATCATATTTAGATGGCTTTCCATAGCCAAAACATGCCCTGTCATTTCATTTTTTGTTTTTGTTTTTAACATCCTAATATATGTGGTGTCCTGTACCCTGGAATAGTATCACTTCTTTAAAAAAGGGAAAATCTGGGGCATTTTAGCCTGTATGTGAAAAAAAATTATTTTTGCTATGTCTGGGGAAGCAAGAACTGAACACATGAATGCACTGTGCCCACTGGGGTCTGGCTGTACATTCATTATACAAGGTCAGGGTCTCACTTCCATTCCTCCTAGTGTAATTTAGGTAAAGCCACCACACAATGCCTGACCTTTCCATGGGACAAGCTCCCTGTGTCCCTCCTGACATGCTGCAGTAAATTTGTGTGTAATTAAACATAGTGTTCCGACATGCTGGGTCTCCACGGCCATCTGGCCTCCCCTCTCCGGCTGACCTTTCCGATTGAATCCCGCACAGACCACCAGGGCCGGGAAGTGGCTAGTGTTGGAGAGCGGCACAGCAAAGTAAGGAATGTCTGCTCAGATTAAAACATGCTCTCTGCTGATCCATATTGAATCAGGAACAAGAGTCATGGCTGAGGTGTAGGATTGCAGCTTTTCTTCTCAGTGGTGTTTCAGCTACACCTTGGGCACAAGGTACCTCCAGGCCCCAGGTACAATGAGAATCCAACTGACAAAAGAGTAAGTAGGGAAGACCACGCTCTCCTCTAAGGAGTTTGTGATCTCAAAAATCCCCTTTGAAGGACTGAAGGCTCTCTACAGCAGGGCCCTCACAAGGTCACATGTGTGGCTGGTGGTCTGTACTGATCTAGGCATCTATCAGACAGTATAAAATCTCCTGGTCATGAAGGTGAGAGGAGATGGGGAATGAGGAAGGTGGGAGGAGATGGCCAGACTGAGAATCCAGCTACAAGAACCTATTCTGTCCCATGGAACAACACCTAAAATCAGTAAGTACTCTGTCTGCAGGAAGTTGTGAAAAAATATAGAGATATGGTCCAATATACCATGTTTAGAAATACAGCTGCTTTGAAGAAAAAAAAAAAAAAAAAAACCAACAACAACAAAAAAAAAAAAAACCCAAAAAGACAAAACTGGTAATACTAGGCATCTAAAGGCATTCTCTGAAGGTTGTAGATATTGTTCTGGAAGAATTACAGGAGTTAGCAAATAAATCACAGGGACTTGGTAACAAGACTGAGAGTCAACTCACCCATTTTCATTCCTCTATGTCTGTATTTGAATTAACCCTCTAGTTTATAATCAAGAAAAAGAAACTGAAAATTCCACAAATCTGACCAGCCTCTACCCAGCTCTGCTAGTAGAGCCTCTGGGTAGAGGTTTAAACCATTCAGATTTGTAATGAGCTCTCAGAGAAATCCTACCCCAGCTTCTTTATTTAACCACATATGAGTGAGCACATTGTGATGATATGCAGGGATCTCAAGAATCTTTAAGGGCCGTGAAAGTCAGGCTGTCTGTTCCCAGCTATAATAACCTCAGTATATTTGAGGGAAATGACCTCTTTGTACTTCATTTTTTCTAATAGAAAAAAACCAAAACCCACATAACAAAATATGAAAAATTATGTTTCTCTAAATTACAGAAAGATATTACCACCAGGTCTGGCTGGTTTTGTCTAGAATTATTCAAAGTGTGAGAAGCCTAAAAATGAACAATTTTGAAATACCACTCCCTCAAACAAATAGTACTGCAAGTCTGTATACATTCCTCAGAGATATTTCTCTGCCATGACAGGCATTTAGGACTAAGATTAACTTCCTGTTAGTATGAAACATCATTATCATGCTGGTTCTTTTCTGCATCAGGAGTGAAGACACCACAAGGGAAAAGGCACTGCAATGTACTTTCAGACCAGTCTCCATCATTAGAAACTCTGCTGTTTATCATCACCTTCTCTCACAGACAGTCCTAACAAGGAAGTAGCTGTATCTTAGGCATCTAAATGACCTTTTGGGTTCAGGATTTTCAGATGCACTCTATCAAACTTATTACTAAAATCTTATCACATAACCTTCCCTCTGCTTTGTTTTTACACTGATGTTATTAATTCTCAACCCCATCTTCCTTACGGCTCACGATCCCATTGTCCTCTAGAAGTTTCATGATATTTTCTCTGTCTTTATATTCCATTATTTTAATGGGGAGAGAAGTTAGATTTATAGGACAGTAATTGCCAGGACCAGGAGTAAGAAAAAGACCTATATTTTTGTAGGTCATCCAGCCATTTCTATTGCCAGTGTCTGAATGTTCCTTCCCGTATATTTTTTCCCATTTTGCTCACTATGCCTTGAGGTCTTCTCGAGCTTGGATTTTCCACCCTTTCCTTTGGGAGATCATGGCTTGATATACTTCAGTGACAGTGCTTCATTCTTGATACATATTGTTAGATTTTCTTTGCCTAATTTTATCATATTATTCTTAGTTATGAAACACATCTTATATATCTCCTTCATTCATAGGCAACTTTTCCCTTCTATTTTGTGTATTTATTTCTTGTGCTTTTAATCATTCTTTAAGAAAAATACAGTCTTTCAGTATCTACATCCTTGAGATATAGAGGACATGTCTCTGTCTCTACCAGTTAGAGTAATGCTTCCCTAAAACCAGAGAGCTTATCAAGGTAATTTTCTTTTCTTATAAATAAAAAATACTTAAAATGGAAAAACTTTACCATGCAGTGTAAGGGTGACAGTGTTAGAAGAAAAAGCTGAAAGAAAAGGTTTTACAGTAAAGTGGCCTAATGCATTTAGTAAGCTTAAAACCATATCTGGAGGAGTTCTTTGGTATTGCTTCCTTGCAGGATCTTTGGAAAAGTGACTTCCATTGAATTGGCCTCCTTAGTAACCTTCACTTGATCCTACACAGTGAATGATATGCTGCAACACTCCTCTAAAATAAAAAACACTCCTCTAGAATAAAATCAAGGACCTGAAAAGAAAATTATGCATTTCAGGACTATTAAAGCAAAATGCCCTCACTGAATCAAGCATTTGGGTTTTTTGCGTGCTGTCCCCTTCCTGCAAATTAGCTGTTTCGAAGCTTCTTTTATCAAGGCTCAGAAAGAAGCAAAGTTCTTGCTGGATGAAAAATTTCTTTCCTGCCCACTTTGAGTTTTAAGTCAATATTTTGCAGTTTCCAAGGATCAAAAATATAGGATTTCAACTCAATTATAGGGTGCAGATTTGGTTGCACTTTGCAACTGAATCTTCAGTATCAAAACCACCATCATATTTCTCATTATGTCACTGGGGTGCAGTGAGGATTTCTCAGTTAATGCCTGTAAAGGACCAAAAAATGCTGTTTAAATGTTATTCTTATGAGCTCTTTGGTTTTTTTGGACTAGTTTAATTTCTGTTCAAACTGTCGCTAATACTTCCTTGACCTTTTGATTCAGCTGCAGCACCTCTGGCAAGAGAACTCACTTTCGAGGCTGATGATATTTCATCAATTTGATTTACCCCTGAGCCTGAAGCATAGTTATTTACAATCAGAATTAAAGCATTGGAAAAAAGGGCTGTGGAGTTAGTTCTTCAGCCCTGGTCAAAAATCTGCAATTAAAATTTGTCAAAAGAAGAGCCAGAAAACAGAGACAAAGTGCGTCGGTGTTGAGTCCTCCTTTTAAACATGCTCCTTTTTGCAGCTTTTGAGGTGGGAGGAAGAGATGTAAATCAAATCCAAAGGAGTGTTAGATAGAGTAGAACTGACATTTGAAGCTGCAATACCTTAAAGTCAATATCATTATCTCTGATATTTACTGTAGCACACAATGCTTGGATGAAATGGTAAAGTTCACTCATTCTTCCCATATACACCCCATTGTCATATGTGCCATTATAGACGTACTCACGTACACACACACACACATATATACACACAGAAATTAGAAATAGCTTCACCTAAACGTCCAGTGTAAACTTCCATCTAAGGATGTCTGCTGTTCAGACTCCTCAGAAATACTGTGTTGTTGGGTGAGACCCTTTTTGCATATGATTTGTCTTATACATATCTGTTATCTCAATTAAATGCCATTTTAAAGCATAAATACTGGTGGTATTTTGGGTGAGTGGTTGGTGAAGAAGACTATATGACTATAGAAGACTATATACTAAAAACACAGTATCTGAAGGGGTAAAGTTGTGGGGACTTCTCAGGTGGGTGCAAGATAATAAGAATTTCACTTTCACTGAGACATCTGCATTCAGACAGTCCAGGCTCTATGTTTGTAGTCAATGGAAAGAAAGAGCAAGTTCTGGAAAAACACAGTTGGGCTAACTGAGATGTGGATCTCAGGATGTGATGAATCACTCTCAGGAGAGGACTGTTTCTCTCCACTCTCCATAAAGGGAGTCTAGCATAACTAGTGCAGACTTTGATGTGTCTCTTCTGGCCTTCAAATTTAGGACAGATGGGTCTCATCCCAGGTACTTTTTCTTTAGTGTGAAAATGTTATAGATTTTTAATGGGGGGGAAAAGGAGAGTATGGGATCAAGAACTCCAATTTCTTCCTAGTTCTGTAATGAAACTCTGGAGTGATCTTTTGCAAACTTAGAAACTCCTAGAAATCACAGAGTTATTTCTAAATATATCCCATCAATTTTCTACTTTATCAATGGGGTCTGCTGAGTGCCACTGAAAACTTCCAGAGGAAAAGCTTCATTCATTTAACCACTGGACCACTGCTGGTCATATCACAAAACTGTGTTTGAGTCCTTCTTTCAGTGATGAATATTTTTTCCCACTTACTTTTTATGTCTTTAGGCAACAGACTGTTATCTCTCATAGAGATCACTGTCTCTTTTAATGCAAATCTCACCTTGACATCACTTGTGCCGAGCTGGGCTGTCCTACACTGAACTCAAAACTTTCTTCTGCAGAAACACAGGTCACAAACCAAGATTTCAGAAAATCTCTGGTGCCTCAGACACTCACATCATACTATTGCCACAATTTTGTCTCAGAAAATACCCAACTGCATGGAATAGTCCAAACATTTGATTTTTGGCTACTGCTGCAGTCAGTGGGTAAAGGCTACAAGAAAACTTATGGACCACACTAGGGACAGGGTTTCAACCTCCTGACTGATGACCTGAGAGAGAAGAGTGTTGTAGGCTGAGAGAAAATTATCCTGGTCATTAAAGGAAATGACTGGGACAAGAATTTATTTGAGCAGATAAGAAATTTATGGCTATTTCAAGGGATGCCAATGTTTCTAGGTCCCAGAATACTCCATACTCCAACTGATTTAGTTTATTTCTTCTAAGAAATAAAAAAAAAAAAAGAAAGAAAAGAGGAAA
>VWYP01011623.1:0-73267 GCA_013400435.1 Pycnonotus jocosus
TTGGTTTGCTGCAAACAGAACATCTAAATCCACCAGGCAGTGGATGAGATTGGAAAAGTACACCACAAAATAACTTCTGCTTCATAGAGGAGTCACTGCTTTTCATCTTTGGATCAAATTCTGGAAATTTCCTTTTATCGGGCAAAACATTTTAAGTTTCAGAATTTTTCTGTAAGGCCATGCAGAGAAATTCTATGGTGTTACATTACAATACAGCTGACATTACATCCTGAAGAAGGATTTTCACTGCTGCAGTCTTGCTCATTAGGGCTTTTGAAACTTTCAGTCAGCATTCCCACTCTCACATGACTTGCTAAATCTCAAGGATTCAGTTTTGCCATCTAGTGGCTTTGAGCAGAATTAAAAGAAATTTGCTAATGACAAATTTGAAAATTATTGTGGGAAAAGATGGCAGTTTTAATTTATGGTTATATTTGAAAAAATTATTGATACCCGGAAAAGAGGACTATTCCCTCCATGTAACCATTAAATGAACACTGAAAGAAAACTGGATTAATGTGTGGCCACTGAGACTCTGCAAATGCAGAAACAGCTGAGGTTACTGCACATTGGAGTGTGGCACGGAGTTGCACTGACTAAGGGAGGTTTCTTAGAGGACTCCTCATATCCAATGTGTCTTTTCTTATAGCAGTCCTGGAGATTCATAAGACAATCCAAGCAGAACTCTCTTCTGCTGCCCACCTCCCTTCTATTTTAAGGAGGTGGATACAGAATAATACTTAACAAGTTATTTCTAAAAGGAGTATAATGAACAGGCACTTAGGCTTAACAGAGAGGCTCTTTTTACATACAAATACATGCCATAATAAAAAAAATTAATAGAACTTCACAAGTTCCATTCAATTTTTTAACAGAGTATATAGTGTTCATTAATAACTATAACTCAGGAAAAAATATTTCATTTTATGAATCTATAATATAACATTGATTTAAAAGATACAAATAAAGAAGCAACAAAATGCACTATCACTAAAGTATTTCAACACCAACACCCAGAAGGCATCTCTGAAGTGGATACCATCAACTTTCTCTCAATTTTCTCTTAGAAAAAATATGGTTTGGGTTGGCACTTTAAAGATTGTCTAGTTCCAACTTCCACCACTCCCATGGACAGGGCCTTTGTCACCAGTACAGCTTCTTTAGAGCCCCATCCACCCTGGCCTTTAACACTTCCCAGGATTGAGATCCACAGCTTCTCTGGGCCAGTGCCTCACCACCCTCACAGCAAAAATTCCTTTCCAGTATCTAATCTAAACCAACCCTCTTTGTTTAAAATTGCTCCCCCTTGTCCTATCACTACACACTCCTGTAAAAAAGTCCCTGTCCCTCTTTTTTATAAAACAAAACCAAACCACATTGCATTTAAAGATAAAACATTTTAGTTATACTTCATGGAGAAAACATGGTCCGCTCTGGTTCACATAATCTCAAAAAACAAAATTTTAAACCCCCAAATTTTACAAAATACAATTATGTGATCTCCTGATTTTAAATTTTTGAATCCAATGTAATTAAAACCCATAATAATTGATATTAAATTTCAAGATAAAGAGATGTCAGTATGAAAGATTTGGTTTGTCACTGAGCACTTTGAATTCTTTCCAGTTTCATGTCTGTTATTTCAGATGCATGGACAGAAAGTTAATGATTAAGAAACAGGGAACAGAAGCCTGCCCACTTTTAGAAATGGCAAAAGATGGAAACTGACTTAAAACAAAAACCTTTTACAACCCTTTCACTGACATTTGAAATAAAGGTTTCCAAAAATATGCTGTGAACTTCCTCAGTTGTTTATTAATGAATATTTTGAAAAACCAGATGAGGCATTTCAGTTTTTTTAAGGTGCTGACATTTTATTTTACAAAGGCATAAAAGTCGCACAACTTGTATGAAAAATATAACAATACAGTCAACTACAAAACAGTAGAATATCACACACAGTCTGCAAGATTCTTTTTTTCTTCAAATTGTTTGTCTACTGCGAGTGAAAGGGCCTGAAGAAAAGTTGTCATTGTAACACTAGGGGACTGAAAACAAGAGAACATTTTGTTAGACACACCACAGCAATAGGCAGACATAGTATTTTACAAACAAATCACAGTATTTAAAAGAGAAATAATTGAATTTCGTGTTACGAAATCTGAAAAATGCTGTAAACCAAATGGCAGGTTTATTAAAAATCAGCTAGCACAGCAAAGTCAAAGTCAACTTGTGCGAAGTCTTCAGTCACAATACTGTATATTTACTTAGAAAAAAGGTTTTTAACAAATTATTATTTATAAAGTGGTAGAGGTTTGGGGTTTTTTTTCAGCAAGGAATTATGAAAGCAACAATATTAATGTTCATTAATTTAACTGAAAGTAGAACGCTCAGGTCAATACCATCTGTCTCCAATCCCATCCTAAATTATGGGCAGCACATAATTGTTTCAGTCTACAAAGCTGCAGAAACAAGTGCAATGTAGATCAAAAGGGAGGTTTGGACCAATCTTTCACTTCAGGCAGTGTTCAGATGTCTTCCTGCCTGTCTCAAACCCAACAATGAACAGAATAAAGTCACTTGAATATAGTAAACTTACTTGAATATAAAGTGCATGTGCTAGGAAAGGAAGCTTTCTCAGGACCCGGCCACCAAGACCTTCACTTTTTCTATGGTAAAACAGAGACAAGTGCTGCTTAAATGCTAGATATCCACCCTTAAAATAAGGCCTTTCTTTTTCCTGTGTTTCTCCATAAAGTTGCTCTAAAAGAACCTCACACTACAATTCAACAGGTCACTTGCAGCCCTTTTAGCAGGAGCAGGGAGTGAAGTGACAAATTCTGCTTTTGGGAGGCAACACAGCAACAGCACAGGCACAGCTGCCTGCCAATGCTTTCATCAGGCCCTCCACATCGTTTTGCCAATATCATGAATTTGGGGGAATGTCTACCACTGCTGCACAGTGTGGTACAGACACAACAACTTTTGGAAGGACTGGGGAAAAAAATGGTTTGAATGCTGGACCTTATGGCTACTGCCTGTCTCCTTCTGCCCACCATTTACACACAGTTTCCTTCACCTCACCCACTTGGTGTATGTTTGCATCTTCTCCAAGCACCACTCTGTGTACGTAAAATGCAAACCTCCACGCCTGGAAAAACTTATTTGCTTTTACTTCACTCCTCTCTGATTAAGACTGTACACTTCAGAAACAGAAAGAAAGCACATTTTCCTGACTTTACGAACATTATTTTGCTTCATAGGAACAAGCAATTTGGAAAAAAACATTGCCTGATATTGTAAATATAATTTTTATTGTTTCAAGAACTGTTACGCTGCAGTGAAGGATCATTTGCTCTACCAGCATACTCAGCAAATCACAAAACTGTCCATTTACACTTTACTCCTTTCTCCCTTGTTTCTGTCCACTTGTATCTCCATGCTAAATACTGATCTAGCAGATGGCAAGGCATTTCAAGACACTTTCTTAGCAGGACCTAAGGCTCATGCTCATTTCTACTAAAGTGCATTACAATTCCCAACATCCACTGAAACCTAAGGCTAATCCACCTAGAAGCTTTTCAAAAGGACTTCAAATGGTAGAGCACAAACCAGAAGCAGTACTAGGCCAAGCCAGATCTGAGACTAAGAAATGTCAGCAAATTGTGATTGCTTCCACTTTTGTCCCCTGAATTTTTTTGCACTATCCCAAACAGAAAAAAACATGGAATTGTTTCAGATTTCCAGTTGTTAGGAAATTTGGTTACTTTTACACAACATCCCATAGCTCAGTATACATGTATGAAAAAAAGTAGAATTTCAGATTCTTACCTTGAGATTTCTTTTAGTACAAGGCTTAACCTTGACACATTATTTTCTACGAAGCCGATCATCTCAAGCTCTCTGAGTGTCAGAAGCTGCTGTCGAGGATATATTATTTGACACTAGAAAAGAGAATTACACACTGTTGTATGAAAAACAAATGCATTCAAAATTAAATTCTACAGTAAGAGTGGAAATGCAGAAAAGGAATGAAATTTATGTACTTTTGTTACTTAGGCAATATGATTAAAATTTAAAATTTACTAAAGCATGACATTTTACAGTTTTGCTTTCAAGTATTACCTTCATCAGTTCTTCCAGGCAAGAAAGATATATTCTAAATATTGCTGCAGTGGATGGAGGTCCAATGTATTGTTTTATGTCAGCCCTGTCTACAAAGGCCATGTCAATTTTCTCCGTAATATTTGAAGTAGTCAGGATAACTACATTGGGATACCTTCAAGACAAAAACAGATTTTTAGGTCACATGTAAAAGATTTAGCTCTTTTTGTAACTGGCAAGTTGAGACCTTCCTTCCTATGATTCAAATAATTTTATGCAATGAGCTGTCACATCATTCTTGTCAATCTGGAATTACATTAAATAATCTGAAGCTTTTGGCCAGGTATCACCAGACTATTTCAATCTCTTTCCTTCAGCTGTTTCTCAGGTATCCATAGTTCCTCTAATTCTACTTCAGCAGTGATATATTTTAACTATATGGAACCTACAGGCATAGCTTCTGACACACACACAAAAAGATTATGAAAAGAATTGTAAATTTGAGTATTTAATCAAGATGTCTTTCATTTCAACACTGATGTCTGTTCTCCAAGCAGACATGATGATTATTTGCCCTTTTTCTCTCCCTGTCTTTAGGGGAAGCATACTGTTCATAGATTTGATTGTCCACCCAGTTACATGCAAAATACTGTGCTGGATTACTCCTATTTCTTTTCAAAATTAGCATCATTAACAAAGAATAGTTCAGTAACTAATCTGGTTTAGTATTCCAAGTAAGAATTGAAATTTAGCAGGAATAGGGATACTGAAACTGTCAATTACCTTTTGCTGCTGCAATAATATGCAAACAATACCTTTTAATCTGATCTATTTGTGTCAGTACAGCATTGACCACACGAATAGCATCTGAGGGCTCTGTGCCTGCCTTGAAGGCACTGCGGGCTGCTGTGAGGCTTTCCACCTACAAAAACCCAGACCAATCAACCAAAACAACAACAACAAAGTCACCAAACACCAAAAAACCCCAAAAGATTGCACTTTTGGAGTCCTGGCAGCAAAGAGGTAACCCATGCAATACACCTTCAGATTCCTGTGCCTACTATCAAAAACTTCTTCAAAATCTTTTGTTAGGTAGGAATTTCCAGGGAGAAAGAAAGGCACGTCAATGAAGCAAAGAGTAGTGAGGGAAATTCCTGTTTAGACAGCAGAAAGGCAGTTGGTTTTCATTTTAAATTTTGGAGGTGGAGGAATGGGACATACCACCAGAATAATGAATAGGTTGAATTTAGAGTGAGCTTCCCCACAGGAACTCCAATATGACAAAGCTGATAAGGTACATACTTACTAAGTTGTTTTTGTATGCAAGTTTGAAGAAAATCTAACAACAATGAACTGAACCATATTCATGTTTTTTAGAGCTTTACAGCAAATGCAAATAATACAAATCTGGCTTTGAAGTTTAAAACAATATTCCACTTGTAAACATACCAGCAAGGGAAATTTCACCAAGAAAGGTTTCAACTCATTTTCAGATGGAATTTGCCTGCTAAGTCATACTATGTTCTTTCCAAACCTCTCAAATCTGCAGCAGTCAAGACTAAAGTTCACTCATCAACACAATCATGTAGCTTACGAAATCGCGTAAGATCTGCTTTTATTGTTCTTTATGAACGAGCACTACTGCAGGTCCTTCCCATCAATTTCCTTTCTGCTATATTTCATGTACAACAATGTTACTGGAATCATACCTCATCAATCAGTACAAATACAAGAGCATCTCTGTCATCAACTAACTCTTGGATCTTCTGGAACATCTTGGTTACAAGCTTCCCACTCTAGAAAGACACCATATGCATATGTTAACTATTTCCTTACCACACAACTTTCTAAGGCTTATCACATTTAAAGGTGTAAATGCCTTGGCTTTAAAACAACTTCCCAATAAAACTTCTCTTTAAGCATTCTCAAACACATTAATTATTCTGAGCAATCTCTGGTGCGCATACTCAGGATAAAAGCTCAACAGAATAATTACAGTGTAATTTCTGAAATACAAAGTTTATTTTATTAGATACATCAATACATACCTCAGAAAACCATTTAGAGAAAAGGCTATGGCTGTTTATCTCAATTAATTGTCCATACTTATACCTAAAGTATGAAGAGACAAAGAAGTATCAACTCCATTCTAAATAAAAATCAGTGACATCATTATCTTCTATAAGTCTTATTCCTGACATTCTGACCCTGGAATTCTATGAATTAGTACTTTAAATTACTTACCTTTCAAAATATAATACATGTTTTATTGTAATAATGTAATACACGTATTGTAATAATATATGTATTATTTTTGTTGCTGAAACTTGTCATGTTGCTGAAAACGTCACAAGAATTCTGTATAATAAATTGCTATTAGAAATTCTTCATCAGAACAGGGTAACTCTTACTATGATAATTGCCTCATTCTTCTCTTTGTGTAAGATTTTCTTCATTACACCAAGAAGTGACAAAGTATCTCAACCACACATTATACAGCAATCTCAATCACACATTATACAGTATCTCCATCACAATTACACAGTGATTTTCATACACTCAGTTTGGACTAGAGTCAGATCATGCCAATAATTACACATTAATTATGCGACACCTTGTATTTTATATAACATTAATTTTTTTTATATAAATTTGTTAAGTTGGTATGAACTTTTAGGCTATTTCTTATTACCTGTCTGATATCAAACTGACCACTGCAGATTATGGCATTCAGACAATCCAAGCACAAAAGAAATTAGTTTAAAAAATCACTACCTATTAAAACCAGGCTCTATCAAACCTGAAGATACAAAAACCAAAATCCTCCTTGATCCTTTGTCCTTTAATATTCATTGATGTACAAATTGAGCAAAAATTACTGTACTCTCACTGGAATGTCTTTTACACACCTGGGCACAAATAATTACACATTTTACAAGGCCTTAAAATATCCTAATCATTCTAGCAGATCAATTTTATTGCTAGCCTGGCGCACTACAAAAAAGAAGACACATTAGCACTAGGTACAAGCTACTTGAAATCAAATATGAAATATACTTGGGCCAGTGAAAAAGAACAACTAAGTACAGTAAGCTAAAGTGAAAAATTAAAAAAAAAAAAAAATCACCTGTATGACAGTCGAATTGTCAGCTTCTGAGCCAATGCCTTACAGAGAGAAGTTTTCCCAGTTCCAGGAGGGCCTGGTTTAAAATAAGATCCACAGAGTCTGCATTAGATTATTAATGACATCTAACAGATTTTTAACTACTCTATTTCATTACAGCACTAATTGTAGAGTAAAACCACAACAGATAATGATTGTGTACACCAGAGTATTTTGAGAAAATAGCTTACTTGACTATAATTCTAAAGCTAATGTTTGATTTTATATACTTTTCAATTATAAGTATACTTAGTGTAACATTTTGTATGCAGACATCATAAAGTTAAAACACTCAACAGCCTCAGAAGAAAAGTGTATCACCCCTGCAGGGCTAATGCTCATCAGCATTTTCTCTATCAGTGCTATACTCAAACCTGTATCTTCCTGAAACACACTCTTCTAATACGGAAAACAGAAACATATCATGATCAGTTTGATCAGCTGTCCACTTTCCCAAAAATTTCTTCCTTGGGGCAACCCAGATCATCTTGGGAACTATACTCTGGGACAAATCTTTTGGATCTGACTTAATACCCCATGGAAGAGCCACAAACACTTCCTCCAAAGAGGCAAGTACAAGCACAGTTACCAGAGTATGCGTCTGAAATAAAGTCTTTCAAACAAAAAAATCCTGAAGCTTCTAAATTGACAGTTGTAACTTAAGTACAATCAACAACTGTTTCCACTATGATATTTTATTTTTGAATACCAGCCTTGATGACAAAATGAATACAAGATGCATTTTGCAAGAAAACAGGTTCAGTTGATGCTAATCTCATTTGTGGTATTACCTCCACAGTAAGCTAGAACTGATTGAAGGTTTCATCTTCACTGGAATAACAGTAACTAAACTAGCAAGAGGTGGCAACACAACACAGTGTCAACAACACAGTACAGATTGTTTTCCCAGTTTCCCCAAAGTTTTTATAAAGCTATAGCTAACAAAATATTTAGTACTCCGATAGAAGTTTAACTAATATATATCTCCTAATATCCTCAGTATCTGCATTATTTTGTTCATTATATACAAATGCAACAATATCACTTAAAAATTAAAATTAAGAAATCCACAGTTCTCACTGCACTGTAAATTTTAGAATTTAAATTCATGCAAAAAATAGTACATGTGAATATTGATTTGACCCTGACATTACATTTCATCCAAATCTGTACTATTGAGTTCCTGCTTTTGTATCACCTCATTTCACTACACAGAACTGCAGTACAAATCTTTCCAGAAGGAGAGTATAAACAGACAGCCAATGAATCTACTTGGTTTAAAACAGATCATTTTTACCGTGCAGCAAAACAACTCTGTTCCATGATATCAGGTTGCTGTCAACATTTTTGTCGGAAAATAATAATGTTGTCGTCACATAATCGAGTAACTAAATGAAGAGGACAAATAGAAAGACACAAATTAGAGACAAAACAGCAAATACAACTACAAATGGAACCAATCTCTAATTATGTTTATTGTGTACTCATAACAACAACAAAAAAAGAGCTCATACGCAAATGTATTTCTGCAAAGGATGAGAATGAATTTCTGTCCTGCTCTAAGAACAAGAATAGCATGTACTTGACACAAATGGAGTTCTGGAATTTTTAAATGAATAAATTAAATGCTTTAAAGAAGGGAAATTGATTTCATTTCTCATTGTCCCATGTACTATGTGTCTATAAACCCAAGCTGCCTAAGCACAGAGAGTCAAAGACTCAGACTCTGGGTACTGTTTAGATGTTGTACAGCTATACATTTGTTCAGTTTGTTGTAGTCAGCCCACCAAACAAAGCATTTCCTGTCACACCTATTTCCTTTTTACTGAAGCATTTGAATCAGCTGCTGCAAGGAATTTGTAAATGAATTCATTCTTCCAAATAAGGGAGGTTGTATGTATTTCTTGGAATGCTTGCTTCAAAAAATACTGCAGTTTCATTTTAGAATTATCTAGAATTAGGAAGTAGAGAACTCTTTCAATAAAATGAATTCAGGTGTGAATCTATAATGACTTTTACCTATGATAACACCTGATACCACGTTATCTTCTGTTGCTCTTACCTGTAATGTGTTGATGGGACATTACAATGGTGCTCCTGCAATATTTTATGCTCGAGATGGAGTAATCACACAACAGCAAAAACAACTGAACTCAATCCACATATTTTTCAAAATTCTATTGACACGGTGCTATTTTGAAAATTCACAGCAACCATTTCAGAGCCTGTAGAACCTAACCATGCTCAGGCATTTCCATGGTTTAAAGAATGAAGGTTCATCACAATTTTACAGCAATTCTAGTTTTAGCCATTAAAAGCAACCATTTTTTCCTACCCATATACACTTACACTCAATTGTAATCAGCTTGCTGTTTTTAGTATACCAGCAAGTCTAATTAAATAGTCTTGTCATTTCACAGATGACTTTGAAAGCTGTTCCATACATTAGACAAATATGGATAGATTAATTGATATTTACCTTATGAATTAAGAAGTACAATCACTGGAATGTTTTGCTTTTCTATATTTGGTTATAAAGACTTAAGTGAGAATACTGTATCTATGGTATTACAAATAAGCTAATGAATTAATTATTTGTGTCCAAGAACTTCAGTTAGAAGTTGAATTGAACTATTTGTGGGTTTTACTTGCATCACAATTATTAAATTTCAGATTATGGTATTACTGTTCTACAAGCTCTGGCAGTTATCATTCTAACCTCTGATAAATGCACAGAAGCTAGAAAATGACCCCATGGAAGTGTTTTGTTTCTTTCCAATGTCTTGCCAGCATTCAGGTGGCAGGGCACTCAGCTCTGGTCAAATCACTGAATATGTATTTGCATGAACAGTAACAGTGCCAAGCCCATTAACTGTTTAGCTGCTGCCAGAAACAAAGTTAAACTCCCATTCCCTTCTGCCCAGCCTGCACCCATATCTCCATAGGATGCAGCAAACTTCAAACAGGCTTAACTTCAGTTCTTACTTCTCCTCAACAAAATCTTAGTTGTTATTCATTTCCAACTTACATTTGATTTTACTTCAGTGTCATAGATAAGACTTTCCCAAAGGCCATGGAATTCAGCTGTAAAAGCAATATATTATATACCTGTTTAGGATAAATCAATCTGGAAACTTGTAACTCATTATTGCAGCACAAAACAGTTTTCAAATTATGCTCAACTAAAATGAAGAATTAAGAACAGATACATGAAAGCAAGTAAAGCATCTGTGGGGAAAAAAGTTATTTTTCTCAAAATGCAAACACCATTTTTAACAGATAAATTCAACAGTTTCCCAGCTTCTATTTCCTCCAATAACTGTGATGAGAAATTAATGTTAATTTCTTAATATGAAATGAAAAATATCATTCCTTCCATCCTCAGTAGAGGATGAACTTACATTTCACCAAGGGAGCAATGAAAACTTGTGCTAGGAGGAGAGTTCTAAGGCCAATTTTATCATTCAACTTTGTTGTTGTTTTTTTTTTAAACATCAAGATGTAGAGGACCAAAAAAAACAAAAGTAGCTGAATAATGCATAAGAAACTAAAGTTGTCATTTGAGTTTCAATCATTCCTAGCTGTTGGCTTCTAACTTTCAGCAAAGGAAAGCAAAAAAGACTGAACAACAAAAATTACCACAAAATTGTGGCAATAATGTCAATGTATCAGATTTAATTCTTCCTGAAATGTAATGGATAGTTAGGCATTTCACAACATGGAAAGAGTAAGAAATGTTCCAAAATTACTGTCTCTCTGAGCTAAAGCTCACACCTGGGCTTCTCCTTCCAGGCAGCAAATCCAACTTCCCCAAGCACAAGATAGTAACAGGCAGGTCTGGGTCTATCAGAGGAAAGGCTTACACTTCCTCTCCAGAAGACAAGGACTAAATCTCTTTACTTTGTTTGTCTGTTTCATGTATAAGAGCAGTACTCTCTTGGGGGCTGGAAGCCAGCAGTGGGCTCTGGAAAATGAATATTTAAAGTGATGAGTTCTTGTGGGTCTTCAAGTTAAATAAAACTTGGAATGCAACCACCAGTGTTAAAAACTTGCATGATTATGAGTATACATTTTAGACCACAAGACCAGTTATTTCCACACATCCACAAGTATTACAGAAATAAATGATGTGTTTTGGAATCACCTGCAGCAGTTCAATCAAAACCACAAAGGAAAAAGTCCAAATATATTTGTTCTATAAAGAAAAAAATCCAAACATATTTGTTCTATAGATAAACAATAAATACAAATAATACCTTTAACAGGTAACTATACACACTTCTAGCCTTTGCAATATTTTCTTTTTTGCTGTAGAGCTTCCAGAAATGTCACACAGGTACCTGCTGGCAGCACCCAGTGGTGAGCTGCAGTGATATCCTCATTCTCTTCTTCCAGGTTTTCAGAGGTTGGTCCTTCTTCATTCAGATGAAAAATATGAAGAGAAAGACTGCTTGTGCTCAGATCAATAGGCTAGAATGAACATAAAAAAGATTTGTTGTGTGTCATATTTCTCATTCAAAGCTAGTTGAACAAAAGGAAGTTACACTTCTCAGCTGGCATTTATCTCTGAAGCCTACTACCTCTGTTTCAGACCTTACTAAGCTGTAAAAAAATCTTAGCCACATTTTCCTGGTTATACTAGTCAGCCTAAGAAGAGATACATCACCCTACAGACCTTGTCTTGCTTATGCCCTTAGGGTACCACCAGTCTACCTACAGCTAGTTCAGAGGCACATAAACAGAGCTGCACATTCTTGACTGGGAATACCTGTCTGTCCTTCAGTTTTAGCTCCGTATCCACAATGGACACAGACTGCACGTTGTTGTTAAGGAAAGTGTCGTCAAACTCTGTCCACTTGTAATCACCAAACACGATGTTGTGTCTGTTCAACAGCTTTAAAACACTCATCCTAATATCTTCTTTCTTGGCCACACTAACAAAAAAGAAACACCATTACTTTATGGCATTGACATTTATAAGGAAATTCGAATTAGTGTGCATTATGCATTATTTCATACATCAAGTCTTCGTGGAAAATAGCTTCCATCTCACACACACCAAAAAGCCCAATCAACCAAAAAGACCCCCAATCCTAAAAAACCAACCAACACCAAAAAAAAAAACCCAAACCCACTCGATCCTCCTCAACATTCTGCAGGAAAAAATAACGTGTCAGATTCAGCCTGTCTGCAAAAGCAACAAGCTTGATAGTTGTTTTCAACTTGTACATTAAAAGACATAATCCAAATACTACTACTTGCTCTGTTTGAGGCCATATCAGGGGCTACTGAACGAGACAGCTAGAAGAGACTTTAAGAATGGAAAGCAGTTATGCAATCTGTGGTTTAGTAGGAAACCCAGAAAGACTCAGTCAAGCTACAAACTGAATTTGGTAAGCTTAGCTTGGAAGCTCAATTATACTTTCAGGACAGCTGAAACAACAGGATGGGGACATAACGTAAAGAGAATTCCAGAAGAGAAAAACTACAGGAAAAGGAATACCATTTGAAGACTTAACTTAATTTTGCAATTTCAATCACCTATAACCAGTGCAAATTCTCAGTTCTCTGTTAAGCCTGGCAAAAATAGCGCAGTGGATATTTTACACCTTGATTTTCCTAACACCTCAGACATGCTCGCTCATATCCTTCAGATACCCAAAGTAGTAAGATAAAAACTGGATAAATGGACAAGGAGTGTTGGATTGTCCAGCTCAGAGGGCTGTGATTAGTACAAAGACTCAGTAGAGCTGTCAGTAACTTGGGTGGGGAAAGGCGGTGTGGTGCTGTTAGCATTGGGACCAGCACTGTTTTTGCATCCTTGACAATGGGATGAAAAGTAATTGCATCAAGTTTATGGATAACACCAAAGCAGGGAGAACTGTCAGTATTCTGGAAGGGGGGGCTGCTGTTCAGAGGGACCTCTGCAGGCAGGCAATATGGTTTGACTGGAAGCTTTGGTGTTCAACAAAGGTAAACATGAAATCTTAGCTCTCCATCCACTGCCCAGATAACAGAACAGATCAGAGGCCAACTGGATGACATGCAGTTTTGCAGAAAAGGGCCCACGGGTACTGGTGGACAAGTTGGCAATAAGTCAGCAGTGTGCCCCTGCTACAAGTGAGGGCAACCTTATTTGAGGCTGTGCTAGCCAGACTGCAGATGTTAGGGAGAGCAGCTGTTGCCATCCGCTGGCTTGGAAATCTGAAGTACTGTGAGCAGTTGTGAGCACCAACACAAAAGAGACAAGGACAAACTGGGGCAAACCCAGAACGTGGCCAACAACTTATGAAACTGGATGACACGACCCACAATGTGCAACTGAGAGAAATGTATTTGTTCAAACTTAGGAAGAGACAGAGGTGAGGAAACTCCCGGGAGAGCACAGAGAAGGCAGAGCTGGGTCCTGCGGGCTCTTAGAGGTGCGTGGAACGAGGCCGAGAGGAAACAGGCACAAGTGACAGCAAGCAACGCTTTGATCAGAGACCTGCTGGACTTCTGGTGAACTTCCACATGGATCTGAGCGCTGTCACACACGTTTGGGAGCGCTTGCTTCAAATCTCCAGCGGCGTCATCCATCTTTCTCGCTCCTAGGGGAAAGCGATACCAAAGAGAAGCGACTTCCAGCGACTGCTACACGCCCAGGGCACGGACGGCCCTTTCCCGACGCCCCGTCCAGGCGCACACCGCCCACCGCAAAGAATGGGTACGTGATCGGGACCAGGATCGGGATCGGCACTTCCCTCCCTCAGGAGATGGCGACGACAGCCTCGGGACACGCCGCGAGCGCAGTCGCGCGTACGGACGGGCGGGCGCGCTGCTCCCGCCTCAGCGCTGGGGACAGGCAATCACCTCAGGCACGCACGGCCTCGGGAGCGACGCGCTGGAGCGACGGGAATTGCGAGCGCAGGCGAGACTGAGGCACCGGGCACCCACTGCGGCAGCCACTGTTTGTAAAGGGCGCGCTGGGCGAGGCAGGGCCGGCCCCTCCCCCGGATCTTCCTCCGCGGCGGGCGGGAGGGTCCGCCCGCCCCAGCGCTTCCGGCGGGGCCGGCTGCGGCTCCGCCATGGGGAAGAAGCACAAGAAGCACAAAGCCGAGAAGGCAGAATGGCGCTCGACCTCCGCCACCGCCTATAGCGGTAAGGCCCGGGGGGCCCGCTTCTTTGTACCCGGGACGCGCCCGCCCCTTCCNGGGTTGAGGGGCCCGGGCAGAGCCCCTGCCCCGAGTGCCGGAGCTGCCGGCGGCGGGGGCGGCCCGAGGAACGCGGGGCGCGCGGTGCGGTGTGAGCCCGAGCGTCTCCGTGCTCCCCACGGCTGCTCCGGAGAGGATCCAGTCGCTGCGGTGCTTGAGTGATGCTGGATTTCGCCTTGCTCTGCAAGGACCTTGCGACGTTTTCAGGGGAGGCCGAAGAGCCGGTTTCTTGTGTCTTGCGTGTTTGTGGAACATCACAACGTAAGACGTGCAGAACGACTGTTTGTTAGCTTGGATTTGTTAGTCTTACTTTCTCTTTCCAAGTGTATTGTGCATATTTTTGATTTGCGGGGAATTCCTATAAGCAGTAGTTCGAGAAGAAGATTTGGAGTTGGGGGTGTTTAGCCTGGAGAAAAGGAGGCTCGGGGTCGACCTTACCGCTCTGCAGCTGCCTGAAAGCAGGGTGTAGCCAGGTGGGGGTCGGTCTCGTCTCCCAGGCAGCCAGTGACAGGATGAGAGGACATGGCCTTGAAGCTGCACTAGGGGAACTTAAGGTTGGACGTTGGGAAAGAATTCCTTTACAAAAATGATGATTATGTATTATGAGCTGCCCAGGAAGGGGGTGGAGTTTCTGTCCCTATAGAGGTGCTTAGGAAAAGACTGAATGTGGCATTTAGTGCCATGATTTGGTTGACATGATAGTGTTTGGTCATAGATTGGACTCAATCTCAGCAGTCTTTTCTGACCTCACTGGGACTGATTCTGTAATTGCTGTGTGCTTTTAGCTCCCTGTGCATTTATAATTTTTTTTTTTTTTAATGTAGATTATGTGGACAAGCCTTTGGAAAAACCCTTAAAGCTGGTTCTTAAAGTTGGAGGCAGTGAAGTCACTGAACTTTCTGGGTCGGGGCATGATTCTAGTTACTATGATGATAGATCAGATCATGAGCGAGAACGACATAAAGAAAAGAAGAAAAAAAAGAAGAAAAAGTCAGAGAAAGAAAAAGAAAAGCATCTAGATGATGAGGAAAGAAGAAAGAGAAAGGTAAGCTGCAACTTTCAGAATTCAGACACATCAGCCTTCATGCTTGCTTATCAGGTCTAAAATCTGGTACAGAACTTTGTTTAAATCACTTGCAAGAAGCTTATTGTCTAGAGATAGCAATTCAGAAATCTAGAGAAATCTTGTGTGTGAGTTAGTGTACTTCTGCCATTTAAAGGAGATACCTTTTGTCATGAATCTATGAATAAAGTAAAAGCTTCCTTCTTATAACTTTTTATTTCTCTTATTTATTTGCCTAGAATGCATGCTTCTGTATTTTAGCCAGGTCACAAACATGTTTTGCTATGTTTTAGAGAGGATATTTTCAGCTATTCAAATAAATCTAGGCTTCATTTATCTTTTTGAGGTGTGCCAAGTTACTGGACATTGAAATTGACGCTGTTGAGTACTGTGGTACATTACTTGGTTGGCTCTTGGAATAAACAGTGTGCTAGGCTTTGTGGCTTTGTTAGTAGCAAGTAGTGTGGTCACCTTAGTTGTCTGTGTTGAACGTTGAAAGTTTGATTAAAATCAGCAGTAAGGCATTGACAGCACATTTACTTGTACAATTTAATTTTAATAGTACTTCTTTCGTGTAGTTTTTCGTGGTTCTCTGACCTTTCTGCTTTTTTAATTCTTACCTGTCACGTAGTTTTGCTATTCTTGTGTGACAGATTTTTCAGTGCTGCTTTGTGTTTGTGGCTAACATCTATCAATACCAAATAATACAAGCCTAACAAAAAAATTAACTGGAAGTGACAGATCTCAGAGAATCGTTCAGATGCTCTTGAATACACGCTGACAGATAGTGCGTGATTTTCTTAGTACAGATGTTCCAGGTTGGGACTTGAAATGTAGCAAAACCAGCTGTCCTTCATACAAGATTTTGCAGTATCAATTGCCTTTACTGAATTGTGAGGTGGGCGTTGTTTGAATTTTTTTCCCAGAACTTCATTATTAATACATTCAAATTAAGCTAATGGATAGCTAAGTAACAAAACCTAGTTTAAGGAAGGTTAATAAAAGTGTGCTTTTCTGTGCAAATGTAAATAATAATTGCAGGATTTTGGGAATGACTTAGGCGTGTCTTTGCGTTAAAACTCAGGAAGAGATCATTAATTGCCACCACTGTTTCTTATGGTTCTTTTGTTGGCTGTCACATATTTTACTCATTTCTGTTTAATATGACAAACAACAAAAAGACATTGATGAGAGCAGCGCCACCGACTGATGATTACTCAATAGTAAAGGTCTCTTTGAAAGATTTCTTTGCTCTCTGGTGTAGCTTATTATCGTGCAGTTTTACATATAAATAGCTCCCAAATTTGTCTTTTCATGCAGGAATGATAGAACAATACTGTATTAAATACAAGGTAGCAAAACATTAACAGTTCAGTTTTAATTGGAGAAGAAAATTGAAAAAGTAATAGTGAAAATGTGTGCAGTATTGTTAAAACCATGTTATGACTTGGATATTGAATGAGTATTCCAAATTAAAAATATCATTGTTTCTCACCTTTTGTGGGATTGCACATTCCAAGTATGTCCCTCTAAAATATGTCTTCTCTCTGCTATCCTAGGAAGAGAAAAAGAGGAAAAGGGAGAAGGAACAGTGTGACACTGAAGGAGAAACTGATGACTTTGATCCTGGAAAAAAGGTGGAGGTTGAACCTCCTCCAGATCGTCCTGTCAGAGCATGCAGAACTCAGCCAGGTGAGCAGTGTGAAAGATTAAATCATTTTGGTTTTTTTTTTAAAGGCACACAAAACAAAGCTTTTGTCAAAGGTACCAAAATGTAAAATATTAATGAAGATTTACTGAACCGTAGGGACTTTACTTTATCCAACATTCAGAACTTTCTGCTATCTGAAAAGTCAATATTCCTCTTGGTGCTTCCATGTTTTAGTACATTTGTCTTCAAGTGACTGACGTTGCCAAGGACATCTGTCTCTGGCTTCTGTTTCTAGGCAGAATAAACCTCATTATAAAAGTATTATTGCATGTGGTGCTCCCCTAATTCCTTCTCCTTAGCATTTACACAACGCAGTGATCAGAATGTCTGAAATTAAGTTTCACTTAGTTCAAGGGGAAAAAAAAAACGTCTTGTGGAGACTTCTTAGGTGTTTTTATGGTCTTCTTTTGTTTTCTAAGCTATGTGGAGTTTTAGTATCTCTGTTGTCATGAAAAGGAAGTTGTAATAGCATGTCTCTAGAGACTGTGGACACCACACACCGCCCCTGGTTTTCATTTACGAATCTTCTTTAATTCTTATCACCAGTCAAAACATTTGTCAGCTGTGTGTGGCAACTTCTGCACGTTTAATCTTTTCAGATTTTGCTGCGCTTTTTCTACCTGTAGCCATTGCTTGGTAATAAAACCTCAGCATTACTCAGTGGAAACCTTTACTTTAGAGAATTTTCAATGACATCATGGTCTCAGTTACACATAAGCCTGAAAATGGAACCTAGTAGCAAAAAACTGTGTTTAGGAATATTGTGGGTCTTGGCTTTGGAATACTGTCCTCTGGCTGGTCAAGTAATCCCAAGGAATTTTATAATTGTGACCACACATTAAATTGAGGAATGGTGGCCATCAGCTGTGAAGGTAACTGAAATTTTCAGGTCAGAGTTTTATGTCTCTGGGTAGTCAGGAGCCTTAAAAACTGACGATATAAAAACTATTCCTGTTATTCTCTTTTCATCTTGTTGTAAAATGGTATTGGAAAGCATATAATTTACCTGACCCATTCTGGTTAAGAAAGGAAATGTCTTTCCTCTGTTGTGATGGAGAGTTGGATTTTCAATTCTTGACGCTTCTTTAATGTTTCGCGCTTCACTAAGTCTCTCTGAAGTAACAGATAATTAACACGTAGTGTTTCTTGTGTGATCTGTACAGGAAGTGAAATGGTAATTGTTTCCTCTCCTACCAGCAAGTCTACATCTGTTTGTCACTCTGTGATTGAAAGGTTTAGAGAATTGCATGGGGTTTATGGTGAATAAACCATTAAAATTGCATGGTGAACATGTTGTAAGAATGTGGATTTCCCAACTGCAGTATTTGAGCGACGAAGTTTCACTTTTTCTGCAAAAATAAATAATGTAATTACTTTAATCTTATTAATACATATTCTTAGAGCTACTAAACTTAGCACTACATCTGACTTAATGGGTACTAGGTTTTAATGTCGTTAAAAAAAAGCTCAGAAAATAAAAGAAGAAATAGGTACTGCATGCTTAGAAATCTGATGTGCTTCTGCTTTGAGATCCATGTCACATTCAGCTTCAAATCAGTACAAGCTGTTACTTGTAGTAAGATTTTTCTCTCTGGTATTTATATTTTTAAATAAACAAATATACACATATGCTGTTTCATTGCACTTATCTGTGTTTTCATCTCAAAATGCAGCTGAAAATGAGAGCACACCGATCCAGCAATTACTAGAACACTTCCTTCGCCAGCTTCAAAGGTAGTAAATGGTATTGTGTCTATAGTTGGGTTGGCCATGTCTGATACATATTTATATGTGTGACTTGGCAACTTCTTAGCCTGGTTTTCTGTTTGAAAGTGGTGCCTAGAGATTGACTGTAATGTATTTGTTAACTTTTGCAACCATGTCAGAGCTGGTAGTTTTTAAAGATCAGTTGAGGAAAGTTATCCAACTTTGCAATTCTAGCATTGGGCAGGGAAGTAAATGTTTTGGACTGTTGCACCTTTTGGGGGTGCAGCAATTGTTTTTTGGGGTTTGGAAAGGACCAAGCAGACAGTCTGAAGGTCAGCATGCAAAAATCTTTTTATTTTAATTTTTTGACTCCATTTATATACACTGTACAAAGGTGACCAACTATTGGCCAAAGCAGGTCAACCCATCACTTGGATTGGTGACCATACTAATCACTCAAATATTCTATCAGAACTAAAGAATGTAAACATTTCTTATTTACATGAAAGAGCTTGGGAACAGAGCTCAGAATTTAAAACATCAGAAGGCTTTCTGCTTTAATATCAAGCCCAAGTCTGAGACATGTAAAAATCAGAGCCACATTGGACAGACGATACATTGGCATTATAAATTTATTAAATATTAATGACTTAGTTGAGGAATTAAAAGCCATTTGTAACTCTACAATATTTTAAAATTAAACTGTTTAGTTAAATTTTGTTTTATTTAGTGTCCACTCTCAGACACAAAGCAAATTTAGATCTAGTTACTTGACCATCTTCTGAATTTGGAGAGGCTTTTTAAAACCGCACCTCTTGTTTAAAAAAAATCCATTTTTATTTTGTAGCAATAAGCTGAATTTGGAACTAATTAAAAAAATTAAACATTGTATTTGTTTTTGGAGGACTATATGAACAAGAAGAACTGAGCTTTTTTCCTCAGTGAAGCTAAAACACAAAGTTGGCGTGTAGAGACAGAAGACATGCAAGAATTAATTAAGAAATATGAGAACTAGCTTGAATTGATCATTGAATTGACTTAAAAGATATTTTTATTGAAAATTTTCAAGAATTTATTTTTGAAAAAAGTCTACAATGTGAAATCAAAATGCTCTCCTTTATCAGGAATTTTTTTTTGAACATGTATCTGTTTTATGAGAATGTTTTAGTGTTTTTTGTTTTTTAAGTAGTACTATTGTGTCATTAATGTGATACAAAAGCAAGGATCATTTTGTTTGCTGTTGTAAATCTAAATGTATTGTTTTTATTTTTAGGAAAGATCCTCATGGATTTTTTGCTTTTCCAGTCACGGATGCCATTGCTCCTGGATATTCCATGATAATAAAACACCCTATGGATTTTGGTACGATGAAAGAAAAAATTGCAGCAAATGAATACAAATCAGTCACTGAATTCAAGGTAAATTAATAAAGATTTAGATATTTCACAACTCCTAAGAAACTGAAGATTCTTTTCAACTGTAGAAGTCTTTCTTACATTAATTAAATTTTTGCAGAACTGAGCAGTTTTGTATATTCAGTGTGTTACAAATAATCTGTCAGATTCTAGTACAATCTTGTATAAATTACTATGGAAACCAAGAACATCTTCAAAATTTCTGTAGAATTTATGCTGCTAAACTTCAGCAGGAGTAAGACTATCACAAAGATTTAATCCATTGACCACTTTTTCTATCCTTTTTCCTTTTTTGATCTAGACCTTGTTAGATTGGTTTAAATGTAATTTGGACCCGTCTGCAAGAAACCTGTGGATATACTGAAGCATCTTGTATATGAGTCAATAACAACTACATATTTTTTATCTTTAATTATCCTGTTTTTCGTAGAACTTCATTTGAAATTGTCTTCTGGAAGAAGCTTACTTAGCAAGTTTATTTGCAAATTAACTTAGTTATTAACTGTATTGTTATTGCTGTAATAATTTATTAGATGCAGCATGATTTTACAGACAGTGCAGTAAGAAATGTTTTCATGGTATCGCTAGCTCCTGAAGGAGTTTTCCTTAACTGATTCATGAAGGTCATGAATTATTAGCAGCCTTTGGAATTGCTTTTTCCTAGACTGATGTTGATCTGATCATAGCCTTGGCAAGAGAGCATTGGCTTGTTTCTCAGGGTTAATCTTTTTTTGAAAGGTACAGCAAGGTGAGCAAAGAATGGTTTGCATTTCTTGCAGATAGTTTGACAAAGATTATTATTCTGTTTCGTTTAATATGCTATAGAGATTTATAGGAAGTAGTGAAAAAGGATTCATGATAGCATTGCCATCAGCAATGCCTTCAGGTCTCTAAATTCTGTCTTGCTGGATTGTCTTTGTCTTATTCAACAGCTTAAAAGGGAAGTTTGGGTGGGAGCTCTGTGACTGTTAAGTTACAGGCAAGGTTGCAATATTGAAACTGGTGTGATAGAAACCTAAAAAAAAAATTGCAGCATTTTTTAGGCTGACAGATTCTTTTTTTCTCAAGGACTTAGCTTCTGCTGGTGGTTGGAGGAATAATACAACTTTGCTAAGAATCTGCCCATGTTAGAGTGAAAAAGGAATTGGACTCCCTTTCTAGGTACATGAAGGTACCTAATTACACCTACAAAGCCATAAGCTTAATACAGAAATGAAGTTTGCCCGTTTTTAACCTCTGAAACAAGGTCAGATCAAAAGATTACCTGTCCGATATAATTAGCTAAGGCTAGATACAAGACAATAAATAATCTGTCTAAGAGCAGAGTTGGCAAGAACTCTCTTTTGCATTTAGAAGAGGGGCAATTGCTGCAGAAAACTCATTTATTTTGCTTCGAAAAAAAGGGATCTACTTCAAAGTTGAGCAAGCAAAAGACTGGCTTTTTCTGCAGCACTTGAAAGACCATCACTAGAAGTGTAGCTTACTTAGACTTTATCTGCTTCTTGGCCCATAATTTGCTCCTCCATGTCACCTTCTCAATTTCTGTCTTTGCGATGGTCTTGGTAATCGGAGGCAGAGGGCTTAAATACTGTAAAAAGTTACCTTGGTGGCTCAGTCCAATGTTTGGTCCATTTGGTTGGACCAAAGGAGAAGATGCTAAAGTTGGCATTCAGGAAAGAGTGTGTTTTTATAACAAAAGCCAGTTCTAAAGGAAACTGAACATCTTGAAGAGATAGAAGAGGCTCAAACTTTGCAATTCTGCTTTTGGCTTGTATTCATGCGCCTGCTGCCACAATATTACTGTGTTCTTTGAAAAGCTGCCAAGATGGAGTGGTATCTTCCAGTCATTTAACAAAGGACTTGAAATGTTTACAGTTCTTTTGTTTTGTATTTTACAGGCAGATTTTAAACTGATGTGTGATAATGCAATGACTTACAACAGACCAGATACTGTTTACTACAAGCTAGCCAAGAAGATACTGCACACAGGCTTTAAGATGATGAGCAAAGTAAGAGACCTATTAAAAACAAAAAGCAGAAACTTTGGGGGTTTTTATGTTACCGTACTTAAAATGAGTGAAGTAACAATGGTAAAGGTTGTTTCATCCATCTGTGATGATTTATAGCAGTGCCAGTTAATGCTGCTCTATTTAAGGGCTTGATGGCATTCTTGTTATAACCCAGTAATTTTTACTTATTTCTCAACCTTACCTGCACCACTGAAGTCTGTAAGAGTTTCTTTCAGTGGAAGCAGTTAATACCCACATATATTGAACTCTACTGTAAAATCCTACTTCTGGCTGAAACTTTGAAAACAAGATCTCATTTAAGTTTTGTTTCTACATAAACAAGAAAACACTACTTTTTTCAAGGTATTGAGTGTAGGGGACTTTTCAGAGGTATTGCAAATATTTTTTACTCTAATACAGTTGTTGGCTTGTCAAATGAAGGGTTTTGTGTGAGCTGCTCTGTGTGTGCATGTGTGCATGTGTCACAGTGATGGTAAGTTTTGTGTAAAATAGTTGTTTTTGCATATGCAGTTTGTTTGTTTCTTTGTTTCTCTCTTGATAGTTGGGCTGCAGAAATTCTGATGCCATGCTACCATGACCAAATCATGTTGCATCACCATTGGGAACGAGACATTAAGAACAAAATAAGGCCATTGCCATTCCCATCCCATCCCATCCCATTATCATAGCATCTTGGCTATGAGGGAAAGGTTAAGTCCCTGCTGCTCTGTCCTTTCTGATTCTAGGAACGGCTGTTAGCTTTGAAGCGCAGCATGTCGTTTATGCAGGACATGGATTTTTCTCAGCAGGCAGCTCTTTTGGGCGATGAAGACACAGCAGTTGAAGAACCTGTTCCTGAAGTTGTTCCTGTACAAGCAGAGACTACCAAGAAATCCAAAAAGCAAAATAAAGAAGTTATTAGGTAAAAGTTTTAATAGGCCTGCTTACTGGCATGTTGCAGCTTTTGTAGCATTACACAGCAGCAAAGAACTGAGGAGAAAAACTCAGCATTTTTCCTTGAGGTCCATAGGATAAATGGGCAATTTTATTGTATTTTATTTGTTTATTTATAGAACTTGTTTAATAACCCAGAGAATCCTAACTTGAAGCAAGCAATTAAAAAATTACTTATATTTTTCATATTCTTTCAAACACTTAAAATTA
This sequence comes from Pycnonotus jocosus, assembly GCA_013400435.1. NCBI lineage: Eukaryota > Metazoa > Chordata > Aves > Passeriformes > Pycnonotidae > Pycnonotus > Pycnonotus jocosus. The sequence continues at coordinate 23,530 of VWYP01011623.1, forward strand.
ATATTTAATAGAGATATTTTCATTATTCTTTATATCTCTATTAAATAATGAATGGTTTCTTCTCATGATGGTTTAAAATGCTATTTTATTTCAGATATAGCTACAAGTACCTTTTGCATTTTGTACCTTTTTTCCCTTTCCTGAAGTAGTCTCATCAAAATATAAGAGGTTCTTTCCAGGAGGGCAAAGTGTCCCCAGATCAGTGAGTGATTTTATTTAACTTTAACCTTGTCTGGCATGTTATGAAGGTACGGGACATTATTTCTGGAGCAGATGATAACATCTCCCCAGTGAAATCTTACTGAGCTCCTTGGTAAAATACATGGCTAGTGCAATAGTAATCCTCCAGCTAATAGGTACGCCCATTTCACAAATTCATATTTTTATAGCTAAAATCTAATGTTAGTAAAAGGTTTTTTGTAAATCTGAATTTAGTCAATTTATTTTATGAGATTTTAGCAGAAACCATGATATACAAGCAACTTACGTTGTTCAGTGTTCTGACATAGGCATCCAAAGATAGACTGTGAATTTCAATTGTAGAGCATTATATCAGATGGAATTTTATGGAAAAAATACTGCAACAGAGCATCACTAGTTATGTCGTAAATAATCTGATCATGTAGACGTGTTCTGCAGGTTTCTTTGTACATCCTCAAAGTATAAAAAGTGAAATATACATTGTTTCATGTTTTTTAGAAGTGACCTTTAGAGTTCTCATCAGCCACTTTTCATTTTTTATCCTTTCAGCATTTTTGACAGAATATTGACAGAAGAAATAGTATTCTAATTTAGGGCTTTTTTTGGAAATAAAAGACTGCAACATGTATCTTCAAAAATAATTTTAAACAGTCATTATCTGTGGAAGCTATTCTACTGATAACATACAGAAACCAATCTGTTGTATCACAGAGATTGAAGAAAGTGTAATTTGTCCTTTGTTTAGTGGATTGTGGATAGAAATCACGTGATTTCTGATGTGATTTCTGATGTGAAACGTTTTTGTAAGCAAGTCTTGAGGGGGAGATGCTTTGGTTTTTGACTGTTAGTATTTTTTTAGAAGACACAGTAATTTGGTTTGTGTGCTGTCTAACATTAATTCTTGCATAAACTCTGCCACGAGGGTAACTTCGTTCTTTGTCACAGAGCAAGAAATTGAGACTGCCAAACCACAAAGTGCAGATCTGTCTTTAATATTTACCTTAACATACAGTTCAGATAGTTAAAAATTATGGCCTTTAATTTTATCCTGGTACCAATTTCTCAGCAATCAATTGTAGTGTAAATCTGTTTTTCTGTTCTTCGCAACATTTATATAACTTTGGTAGTTGGAATTAACTTGTTTTTTTCTAATTAATGTGAAGTTTTAAATACTTGTATTTTTGCATCTGTAGGACTGATACTGTATTTTTTGATGAACAATAAGACCCTTAGAGGGAAAAATCAAACCTAATAGCAGATTTTTTGCCTTCATATTTCATGGTTAGAAACAGAAGGAATTTAAATCAATGTTTAAGTGTTAAAGCAGCAAAGTGTTTAAAGCAAAGTGGTAAAGCAGCTTAGACCTCTATATGGAGGAAAAAGTGAGAGAGAAATGGATTTGGTGTGAGGAGATGCTCTACCCAGTACCTAAGGTGTTTGGCCCTAGTGTCTAATGTCCATATAATGCCCTGAAATACTTTGATGTACAAAAGTTTTTTATATATAAAATATAATGAAGACTGCCATATTCTGTGATATCTTCACACTTCTCTTTATGATACTACCTTTTTCTGATTTTATGTGATAGCTGTGTTCTGTTCCATCCTTGGGTATGCTTATTTGCTTATGATTTTATTGGTTTGGAGCTTTAATGAAAAGGGATCTACTGAAAGATAGATGTTTCAATTGTTCAGTTGAAATTGGTTAATTCTGTAATTTCAATTGCAAGCAGTTGTGTGATTGATATGGATTAGGAATGCTAATTGCCAATACTAGAAAACATAGGAATTAAAGGACTCCCTATTAGACTAGGAGTTGTGTCCTACTTCTGCAAGCAGCTATATGACATAATTATTATAAATGCAGCCTGTTGGGTTTTTCTCTGATAAGCAGCAGTTTCTATCTCTGTTTCTTTTCTACATTTTCCTGTTTGGAATTTTTGAAAATACTGTATTCGTGCATGTGGGAGACTAAGGTTGCATACAGCATTCACCTTGTATTAGTGCCAGTTTTAATCCTGCTCTCTGTTTTATACTTCATTTTATACTTCATTTTCATCAAGGTACAGAAGCAATTAAATTTTTGAAGTTAAGTAGTTTGGTAGTTTGCAGCTTCTGCTGAAAAACTTCATAATATGATTATAATTCCACTTAAATGCTGAAGTAGACTGACACTCGGAGAAGAGTGGGACTGATTGTTCTATTAAGCAAAGCCAGAATTCAGCCCTTTGTTTTGTTTCAGCCTTTAATTTCTACAGCTCCTCTTCTTCTCTTTTTTAGCTGCATTTTTGAACCTGAGGGGAATGCGTGCAGCTTGACAGACAGCACTGCTGAAGAACATGTCCTGGCACTAGTGGAGCATGCAGCAGATGAAGCTCGGGATAGGATCAATCGATATCTACCCAACAGCAAGGTCTACTGCACGTGGCAGTTTGCAGTTCTAGTTTGTCCCTGAGTGCTGAATGCTTTGTTTCACATTAGGAAACAGGCTTTACTGTTAGGCTTTCTGAGACTGGAACATCTGGGATGTATGTTCTGTGTGGAATACTGATAATGCTGTTGTCTATCATTTAGTTTCCACTGAAAGCTACTGTAGGGGGTCCTAAGTGGATCTGTTGAACATCTTTGGAAATTCACTTGCGGGAAACAGTGAAATGTTATTCAATCTTGAATTGGAGCTCTTAGCATTGAAAGTGATTAAAATAACATCACACTTCTCTTATTGTTGCAACCTCAGAAAAAGCAAACTATGGCAGAGGTTGAAGGGCTATTAGGATTCCCCCTCTCCCCACCCTGTTGCACCTTTTTGGGGTGCAGCAATGTTTTTTGGGAAGGACTAGGCAGACAGTCCAAAGGTCAGCATGTAATAATCTCTTTATTTTAATTTTCTGACTCCATTTATATACACTGTACAAAGGTGGCCAGTTATTGGCCAAAGCAGGTCAACCCATCACTTGGATTGATGACCATACCAATCACTCAAATATTCTATCAGAACTAAATAATGTAAACATTTCTTATTTACATGAAAGAGCCTGGGAACAGAGCTTAGAATTTCAAAACATCAGAAGGCTTTTGCTTTAATATTAAGAGTTAGTCTGAGACATGAAAATCAGAGCCACACCACCCTGCCAGGAATCAACATATTTTTAGTGTTAAATTACTGTTTTTAATGAGGAGAGTCTGTAAACTCCTGTAGTTTTTATATACAAGTAGTAGCTGTCAGTTGTAGCATGAGTACCAAATACAAAGATCTTTTATTGACTAGGTTTAGGTAGCAAGTTTGACAGTCCTGAATGTGATTCTGATGTTGTTCTGTGTATTCGGGTTTTGTGCTCTTCCAAGAGTTAGAAGGACAGGCTAGGTGATGCTGTTGGTGCAGTTTTCTCTGAAGGATCAATTTTTTTAGCTGTGGGTTTTTTAGCTCTGTGATGATGGTGGTGAATTCCTTCATTTCCTTATGCTGGGATCAGAGTGTATGCCTGGAGCATTCAGATCTGAGATGCATTTACTCTCTTGCCCCTGAATTTTATGGAGACTTATTCCCACCTTTGCTCCCATTTCCCATCTGTTGCTCTGGTGGCCACTGCAGTTGAGAAAAGAATCAGGATGTGTCCACATCCTGCATTTTCTACCTCTTTAAAAACTATTGCAGAAGAAACTTTACTTGGAAGCAAAAGTGATGTTGTCTTCAAACTTAAACTTGGGCAGTGGCCCTGATTATGCAGTCAATTTACACTCAACTGGATTATGAAGTAAAACTGCAAAGAATAGTGGGTGAAGGCTTAGCTTCAGTGTATTTCTGTTTCTTTGGATAATTAAAAGACTTGCTAGGATTGAAAGCTATTTGCAACCTCCAAATTAAGAGTGGCTTTTTAAATCTCTTCAGAGCAATACCAGTCTTTCATGCTCATGCAGTCAGTTATGCACTGTTCAAGGAAGTTTCTCAAGGTGTGCAGCTCTTAAGTGCTAAGGCTGTTAAATCACCTTGACAGCCCCACTGCATGTCCCACTAAATCTAGGTAACACTGGCACATTCTTGGAATTCAGCCATTGCTAACTTTTGCCATCATTTTAAGATATTCTTGTTCATTCTCTTTCTAGCATCTCTCACCTCTGTTTTTATTGTATGCTAATATTAGCTTTGGCCTCCTGTACAGAAAGAGTTTTAAACTTTTTCAGATGGAGGGAGATAAAAAACAAAATAGGAGAGATTTATTGTTGATTTCTTTGGGAGTATTTACTAATATTTTTGTAGGGAGAGAACAGTTTTTATTTTTGCTTAATATTGAGAGGTTACAGTGGTTTTTTTCTCAATTCATGTGTAGCTGGTTTCTAACTAGCTTTGCTTGTTGCATCAGATCTGGCTGCAACTTTACAGACTCTGGTGTGCTCTGTTGTCTTTCACATTTGTCTTCAACATTGTGCTTTGTCTGCTTCAATAGGTCTGTCACAGCACTTCTTCCCCTTGAAGAACTTCATACTGTGTTCATAAAAGTACTTCTAATTAGAGGAAGTTGTGAGTGAGGCATGAAAACAAGCAGTTCAATCTACATTTGAAAATAAGCAGTGACTTTGTGGATAGGAGTTACAGATCTGCTTCTAGAGAGAATGTGTGTTCTAGACTTAGCAGTCAGAAAGGTGCTAATGATAATGGAATTGGGTTTGTCTTGGGTGAAAACTTCAGATCTGGTTTAGAAAGATGAATAAGGAAATATATAATGTATGAACTTCTGCTCCTAAGTCTTCTGTTCTGAAACACTTGCTAAGTGGTGTTAAATAGTTGTGGCTCAAGTTTTCTCTGTATGAAAAAGGGAATACCAAAGTGCGATATCTCAATACAGCTGAAAATGCTTTTTATAGTTTTCTCTGTAAATGGGCAACTCCTTCTTTGAGTGTGAACGGTTTTGAATGATTTCTCCTGTATATTTCTGGTTCTATTCACAGATTGGTTATCTGAAAAAAAATGGAGATGGAACTTTATTATTTAGTGTAGTAAATTCATCTGATCCAGAAGCCGAAGGTAAAAGCCATACTCTTTCAAGCAAACATTTCTAGTCTTGAATGTTCTAACAGATTTTAAAGTCTTAACTATATATACAGATCCTGTGTAGTATAGATGAGTTTTAAAATTGTTAATTTTTTTAAAAAAAATATTATTTTCATTAATTATTTCCCAAACTATTTCCTCAAACACCTCAAAGGTATTTGTTTGCTTTTCATATTTTCAGTTTTCAGATGCTTTGTTTTACTGATGCAAACAGTGGGAAGATAAAACAATGTCTTCTTATATGCACTTGTACATTGCTACAACTTTATAAAGAGCTTGGAAGATGAGCTTTTACTGCAAGTTCACTGTAGTGTTAATACCTAGTGACAAAAGGTGAATGAAAGTGCTGCAATGCTATGTAAACGTGCAATGCACAGATGCAGATTGAGAATAATCTTTTACCTCTTTATTACCTAATTTAAATCATTAGCTGAATTTCAGTTTTAAGTTTATGAGGTTTTGCTCAATTTTTTTTCTTTAGTTCCTTGATCTTTTATATTTTTTTTGTTCTGTTACTGTTATGTTATATATACTGTTTTATGCTTTTCCTTTGCTTTAATTTCAAGTTCAAGATGCAGAAGTATTGAAAATTTGTAACGAATGAAATATCATAGGTTTTTAGTGCTGAATGTCTTGTTGATTTAGCACTTCCTTCTCTGCACCTTTTGAGATTAGAATTTTTTCACAGCTTTCCTCTTGTTTCACTGATGAATATATGAATGCTTTTGACTAATCACATTGAGAGATGCAAGTCTGCTAAATTCTTTTTCATTTGACAGTAAATTTTTCTGGAATGAAATTGAGCATTCTGGCTACTGTCATGCCTATTACCTATCATGGGAAAAAAAAGGTGATTTAATTCCTCTGAAAGTATGTCACTGAAAACATTTCAAGAATGATAGTAATGGCTTTCTATGAACAAACAACTCCTTAGTCAACGTAAGGGACTGCAAGAGACTCCTTTTATCACTTCAGTAATATCTGGATCTCAAAAGTTTGTTAATCAGCTACTAAAATAATTACAGATGCTGCTGTATACTTAAAAAGTAAAATAACTTAAGTAAGTCATAGATCTTGTGAATATGACATGGAAGCATATGTGTTTTAATATAAGTGAAATTTATAATATGTGACATTTAAATGGAGAACCTGAATTACAGTACCTACTCTAAATGTATAGTTTAAAACACATTTAGTCTTTGTTAATTACAACTCTAAAATAGAAAATTCGAATTATTTGTAATAAATTGTACGCATGAAATGCTTTTCTAAGTCTTCTTTTAAATCAAATTATTAGAGGAAGAAACTCACCCAGTGGATCTGAGTTCACTGTCAAGCAAATTATTACCTGGCTTTACTACACTGGGCTTCAAAGATGAACGAAGACATAAAGGTAAATATCAAAGATCGTGTTTTAACTTTGTATTTGTTCAAGCAATTACTTGATATAAAATAATTTCAGTTTATACTTGTCTCTGTATGAAAGTTCGCTTGGTTATTTTTGTAATATAATAATTCCATTAACAGCAGAATGCAGCTTTTATTAAATTCAATTTTTTGCTTATTAAACATAATTTAATTAGCAGTTTATGGATTTATATTTTATCTTAGTGTTATAGCCACACTAGAAGATTTCCAATAATTGTAGTCCATTTCCTCTGGGGGAAATAGTTTTTCCATAGTAATTGGACTTACAGTTGAAAGACAACTTCCATTCATTTGCATTTTTGCAACATATACCAAAGATTTTTGCAGACTGGATTTTTTTTCCTGGTATTATTGACAGTTTTTAGTAGTTTCTAATCTGCTGTCCAGAAACGGACTGGCAACCAACAGTAAAGTAGATGCACATAAAACGTAGAAATATAAAAGGGAATGTGGCCATGGGCCTTTTTCTTCTCAGCATGGGGCGGATAACTTAGTCCTTGATTTGTCAGTAGTATGTTTGTTTATATGAGTTGTGCTGATTCTAGGGTCTGGAAGTGTCCTTGAGATACAGCTCTTGCTTTCAATTGGAGACGAAAAATACATGGCACTTTCTGTATCTGTTTCAGAAAACACAATCTTCTTTTTTGTCTCCCAAGTGATCTGTGACACTTGTGCTAATCATTTCTTGTGTCTTTTACCTGTGTAGTAACCTTTCTTACCAGTGCCAATACAGCACCTTCCTTGCAAAACAACTCTATATTTCAAGATTTGAAACCAGATGAGATGGAGCTCCTATACTCAGCTTATGGGGATGAAACTGGGATCCAGTGTGCCTTAAGGTAAGGCTTCCTTATTAGGAAGGCTAACTCCTCATAGCAATTTTTTTGCAAAGCAATTTAAACTAGATCTTGACTAAGAGCCTCCAAATCCCGATTTTTTCTAAAACTTAGTTTTAAAATAAACCACTATAAAATTTGAGGCTAGCTTTCATCCTTCTTGGGTTTTGTTTGTTTGTTTATTTGGAGGTTTTTGTTATTGTTTTGGGTTTTGTGGGGTTTTTTTTGGTTTTGTTTGTTTGCTTTTGGATTTTTGGCAGTGGGGAAAGTTTGGGTGGCGTTTTCCATTTGTCTGTTTAAGCTATTCTATTTTATTGCAAGGTTGTTACGGATCTTGTTATTAGGGTCTTCAGCCACAGTATATTATAGATTGCCACAGATTTAGTGTTTTGCTTTAAACCCTGCACTAAATAATTTTAAAAGGCATGTATTTCAGTGGCTTTAAAATAATGATGTTTTTCAAGGAGTTTCAAAAGGGTTAAAGCTACTTGAAAAAAAATGCCACTTATCATTAAAATGTTGATTTTGGAGGGAAAGAAATAATTTCAAGCTTTTTATCTCTTGTATTTTGTCTTTTAACCTACTAACCTACCATCAGTGATAGTTCAAGTAAAAATTTGCTGGTACTTGTGAAAAACAAGTTGCAGATCTACTTTCTATTAAAATAAAAGAAAAAGTTCTATGTCCTGATGACCTTAATTGCTTTTCTGAAGAAGCATAAAAAAGTTAAAGAAAAAAGAAAATGTAGGTGTAATGCAGTGTATTTGGGAAAGCATATTTTAAGTTGAAGTAGTTTTTACGAAAGTAAATGTTTTCTGTACTGCTTATCTCCATTTCTGCTAGCTTACAAGAATTTGTGAAGGATGCTGGAAGTTACAGCAAGAAAATAGTTGATGATCTTCTGGACCAGATCACTAGTGGTGACCATTCCAAAACTATTTATCAGCTAAAGCAGGTGTGTCTTGGGTGCACTGAAACGTCACAAATTAATCAGAATAAGAATGAACCTATTGGCTTTTTAATACTGTGTGAGATGCTTTGTTTTCCACTGTCAGTTGAAGCAGTGCAATTTTAGCGGTTCAAGCAACCATAAACCAAACTAGAGACTGAATTAATCAACGAACGAGGAATCCTTTTCTCTGGCTAGGTCAGTTCTCCAGTGTGGTTCACTCTGTGACTGCAGAAAGGAGGAGGCAGGAGGAGCAGCATAGCAGGGACCAACCAACTGGATTGAGTCTGGGCAGCCTCATTGCTCAATGTCATGATGTACATAAGGACTTTTTGTTAAGGTTTTGGGTTTTTTCTTAATTGAAAAGCAAAATATATTTCTCATGAAGGGATTGATTATTTGGAACATGGAAATAAAGTTAAAAACCAGATCTATTATCACTGTCTGATGTCTGTTAGCCCCCAGTGCTAACTTTTACATCCATGTAGTGTGCCTACAGGGAAAGCTTTCAACTTATTTACAAAAGCACTTTCCTGATAAGATTTATACTAACATTGGAGAAGAGAGTTTTCTCAGAAATGTGTATGATTCTAGTAGAATGTTTGCATTTCCAAGACAAAATAAGCTAAAAAATTTTCAAAATTTCTGAAGATAAATTTCATGTTATCTTCACTTTGAAAACCACTCTTAGTTTGAAATAATTGTCTGCTATTTAAAATGCTGACACTCTGAAAGATTGAAGAGTAAAGAAAGGTAGGCAGGGTGGAAAGATGGAAAGTACTTGGGCTTCCTGACATTGAGGAAATGAGATTATGCTACATCTTTGCGGACCTAGAAGTGGCATAGGGTGGGTGGTGTTTGGAAATAAGGAGACAATAGAATGAAAAACACCAACGATCCTTTAGAATTTTCCTATGGGAAAAAGATCGTACATATAACAGGAAGAAAAGGAAAGGATTAGTTCAAAAAGTTAAAACCCAATATTTTGAAGACTCTCCTGTATATAGAAATGTGTGTATGCGACATAGTCAACTTAGCTTTAAAATAAAATGTGCCTTTGCCTTTACCATGTTTTTCTATAAATGTCATTCTAGGTGAGAATTTCTGAAGATCTCTCAAATGGTCAATGGCTATTTACACTTGAAAATGCTGCTCAGTTGTGATATATATGGATCTATGCTGATTTTACACAATTAAGTGTGTTTCAGTGATCATATACGTGGTGTTTTATGCTTGAGCATTTTGTACTGCTGCATTTTAGTAAGAACTAGTATCTGAAAGTACAACCTTAATGATCTGTGCTCATAATTTACTGGAATAATGACAAAAGTTTGAATATGAAGTAATACTTGAATATAAAGTTTGTGAGCAGAAGAAATGGTTATAAGGAGACTCAAAGATTAGTTAAAATGCATAATACTAAAATATTTGAGAACAGCAACTGTTGCATTCTGATTGCATTATAGATGTGTGAAATAGTTAGCTGTCTCTAGCCTCCTTTTGTGTGTGGTTTGAATATACTTGAGATGGTATGAGAAAGATGTCTTTGTCATGTGTTGAATATAAGTTATTGATATTGTTTCTTTCCAGAGGCGAAACATCTCAGTAAAACCACTGGATGAAGTTAAAGTAAGTTATGCTAATAGTCTATTTGTTTGGGATTTTTAAGTGGGAAAGGTGTTGCGGCATTTAAAGTAGAGAAAGTTACATTCTCTGAGCTTACAGCATTCAAATTCTTTAATTAATGTGCCTCTGTTCTGCATGGTAATACAGAAAAGATTGGTAAGTGGAGTATATGAGAAAGGAGAGGCTTTAGGTTATTCCTAGAAAGGCTGTCCTGGTTAGTTACAAATTGTTGGCATGACTGTATGTGAATGCCCTAGAGAAGAGCTGGTCCTCATTTTTTTGTGAATGTTGTACTCAAACATCACAGAATGTGGCAGTTTTCTATGATGGCCCAGCACCTCACTGTGGAAAACCAATAAATTACACAAACATTCTCAAGGAACATTCTTAGTAAATATAAGCTATAAAATGCTGAGAACTAAAGTATATCTTTTTTCTTTAGGTTCTGCCAGTTCTTATAAAAGAAGAACACAAGTTGCGTAATACCTGTCTGGATTCTTCCAAACAGATTATGGTAAAATGGTTGGGGATAGGGGAGGGAAACAACAGGGGAAAAAACAAAAAAGTAGTGTTATTATTTTGTTTCAGTGCACAATCTGAGGTATAAGGTTGCAGTACTGAAAGTGAATTCTCTGAAATTCAGACTGGTTTTTGTTTGTGGTTTTATTTTTCTTCAGCTTATTTTAGCATGCATAACTAAGTCTCAAAGGTGGAAAGATCACACAGGAATCTGAGAAAGATACTTGACCTGCAGATTGATATTTGAGGTTCAGCCTGCTGTTAAGTTGGAAAAACACCATTAATATTAATCAGTTTTACCACATCCATTGAAAATGTCTCTTAGAAAGTATGGGTAAATAATACATATCTTATGCTTTTACAGCTACTAATCAAATCTTTCTTTAAGTGGTACTGGTTTTATTTTGCAAATTATTTGTGACAACAGGAGATATGCACTGCATTCTATGGCAATTCACATAAAAATTATATGGATCGCATTATAGCAACTAAAAAAATCATGGTTTTATAAATATTCCTTACGTTTTTTGGAAAGGTGTGGATTTCTGTAGAATGTGACAAAGTTATTTCATATAAGTGCTAGGTTTCATTTTCATATTCCTAGAAGATAATATCTGATTATGTGTTTACCTGAGTGTCTCATTTCTCCTGCTGGATCAGGCTTCCTCAGAGATTTCCCTTAGAACAAGTTTTGAAGCTTAATGACTCTGATTTCTTCCTTAGTGCCATTACATTAGCAATATTGTAATGGGTGTGGAAAGAAATGGAGTTGTAACGTGCAGGCTGTATTTTATTATCCAGATGTATAGGAAAAATACTAGAGAGGCCAGTTCTAGCTGATACTGTGAAGAAGGAGGCCCACTGTACAAAAAATTTCAATAAATCCAGTGTTCACACACGGAGAAGGTGCGGGACACTGGTAATACTTCCAGCTGCTACGGTTCTACCGTGAGACATGGGTGAATTGAGTGTGTAATTGAGTTTCAGCAGTCCCAGATCAGGCGATAAAAGACTTGGACTACTGTGCACATCCCTGGCCATTCATGTGACTGGTCTGTCATCTGACTGGAACCTTTTTGAGCTGTCTCTGAATTTCAGGTTAGCCAAGATGATTGTGGATGCTCCAGTCTCAGTTGTTGAGATAACACTTCTGAGAGAATGGATTTGTGCCTTAAACATTGTAAAGTTAACATGATAGCTTGTCACTCTTGCTAATCTGTTTCTTGTATTTTAATAGGTTGGAGAATCTGCTGGAGACAGTAACACTTCTGACTTGGACTTTCTCTCCATGAAGCCATATTCAGATGTATCTCTCGATATTTCTATGTTAAGTTCCTTAGGTAAGTAACTAAATACACAAGACATCAGTTATGGTTTAGTTGTACCATACAGACAAAATGACAGCTGGATTTGCTAAGACTAAAAAAAATGTTTGAAAAGTAATAATAAGTATACATTTGACAGAGGTAGAAGTCTAGGGCTGGTAAATGAAACCTTGCTCTGCTTTTCCTTTGAGACATCCATGTGTTATCCGAGCTGACTTTTCTGGTACAACAGAAGAAAACAAAGTATTTGTATCTCATTATTTTGATAGCTTTGCTTGTATTTCTTGTCCTCATTGTAACATAAATTTTAAGAATCAATGCAAAGCTTTAACTCAGAAATTACGTTGCTTCATATGATGTCTTTTAAAATAACTTGGGAATTAGGTAAATATGTGAATCCCGATTATACTGGCACTCAAAATATCCCAAAACACAAATCGGAAGAAACTTCTGGTGCTAGATAGACTTTATCTTCACTTGTGTAAAAGAATTTGGATGCTGTTTCAAATATATGCCTTTGATAGTTATCCTTTAAATATCACAAGATGTACTGTTGCCATTTCTGCAGGCAGCAGAGCTGGTCAAACATCTTGGAAAATGTAATCCAAGCAAACAACCTGATTATGTTTTAAGGTACTTTTAATTCTGAATGTGAAAGAGATCAAGCTATCTATTATAAAACACAACCAAACTAATCAAAGGCTTAAAGGGAAAAAAGATGCCTACAAATTTCTCCCATAGGTGCAGATTGATAAGCAATTGTAAGCTCTGATTATGCTGCTCACTCTAATTTTATTGCAGTTCAGTAAAAAATGAATAAATGTCCATTTTATAGATAAAGTTTAGACATATTGGTCTAACTATAAATTTCATGCACCGCTGAAAACTGCTCATATTTTCTTCTTTGGCCTTTCTGTGAATAATCATACTGCTAGATTAGTTGGCTTCCAGAGAGAGTTTATGATATTACTTTTTATCATAATTCTTGCAAAATTAACATTTAAGAAAGAGAAGGGAAGTAGGTTATCTTCTTGTTTACAGTTGAGGAAATTTTTTTTAGGTCTTCGTATGAAAGAACGGCATATGTTGGCCCATAGGTCCAGTTCTTTCCAATTTCACAATTTAATTTGGCTTGCTACAAAATCAGTGTAGCTGGAGGAGATACTGTTCTTAGAACCTTCTGTGATGGGGTTGTCTTTGCCTCCATAGATTTCATTTTCTGTTTTAACTGTATTTTGAGTTAGATATTTAAGTGATCTTCTTGCTGACTCTCTTGTGCCACAAACTAAATGTGTTATTTACTGGGAGAGTGGTGAGGTATTGGAATGGGTTGCCCAGAGAACTTGTGGGTTCCCCATCCCTGGAAGTGTTCAAGGTCAGGTTGGATGGGGCTTTGAGCTGTTTGGTCTGGTGAAAGGTGTCTCTGCCCATGGCAGGGGGTTTGGAACGAGATGGCCTTTAAGGTCCCTTCCAACCCAGGCCAGTCTGTCCATGTCTGGCATTTAACAGCTAAGGGGGTCAATTTATGCTCTTATAGCTGTTTAAATACTGGGAGTCAGTTCCATTTCAGCCATTTGTCTGTGGCTCTTTCCTTCATCTTCCAATACTGCACAAGTCTGCAGCTGTTGCTTTTTAGAAGTGGAAGGGAAAATGCAAGATTGAGGCAATTTGTGTGTAGACAATGCTTGTGTTAATTAAGTTTCAAACTTTTTTTATAGTGACTTGGTAATTTGTGCATCAATGTACATGTGCTAATTATGAATTTTGGTTGGTGGCTCCTAGGAAAAGTGAAGAAGGAGCTTGATCATGATGATAACCATCTACATCTGGATGAAACAACTAAACTGCTTCAGGACCTTCATGAAGCTCAGGCTGACAGAGTGGGATCCCGGCCATCTTCCAATTTGAGTTCCCTCTCCAATACCTCTGAAAGAGACCAACATCATCTTGGTAAAGTTAACTGTGTCACAGAAGTTGCATTGCTTGTGCTATGTTTGAAATTGGTTTAAACTTATATTGTAATTTACATAAATCTTTGTGGGAAACTACTCTGATAAAACAGTGTGCTATCTGATCATGTTTTAATTTTTAAATATGCCTGGCAGAGATAATTAGCAAGATATGTTGTTTACTCCAGAACTAAGACTACTAATTGTAATTTCCTATTTTTTTTATTAGATGTGATTGAAGTAATTGTGAAGTAAAATGATAACTCACTGGCAAATCCCTATAAACACCTGCATTTGATGTCTTTAGTTACACTAAAGGAGTATATAGTGATTATTTTACTTCAGTATAGTTGTGTGCAACAAGTAACAAGTGAGATTCTACAACAGCATTTCAGTGTCAATTGTAAAATTCAGTGATAAGACGGGACAATAGTATCCATACTGTTTAACGGTGTGGTGCCATTTCTGAGAAGGTAGAACCTGTTGGATGGATGATACTCAGTTGCATTGTGTATAGTTGTTCAACTCAAAGTAATAGCATAATGATTACTTTTCCAAAAATTATCTAAATTACTAACAATCTTGTGATTTCTTTTTCATAATCTCCTGTTTAAATATAATTTAGATGTCTGTCTTACTTTAAAAGTCTAAAAGGAACATGTGAAATAACCATGCCAATTATATGTATAAATGTCTCTTGATTTTTTCTATACTTTTAAAATTATGATTTTTTTCCTCATGTTCAACAGGAAGCCCCTCTCATCTGAGTGTTGGAGAACAGCAAGACATGGTTCACGATCCCTATGAATTTCTTCAGTCTCCAGAAACTTCAAATGCTACTAGTAACTAATCTGACATGTACTATATTTATTTTGTATTTTAACTGTATTATGTTTTTATAAAGTTTTTGTCCATGGCAGAAACTGCATTTTTGTCCTCTTTTCTATGAGGATTGCTGTATAATATTATCATGTATACAGGATTAAATAAGCAAACATACAAAAAACCCCAACCCAGAACTAATTAGTGCATAATGTCATTAGCAATGTACCAAGAACTGCTTTCATTTTGTTTGTTAAGGTAGAGCGTTATGTACCGGTGTATGAACCTTGACTGAAAAACAGCAAATAACTTGTTACAAAAATCTATATTTTATAGACACTGAAAAGTGATAATTTTCCCAGAATCATGGCAGCAGTCATTAAAAGTTTGCAGTACAATTATCAGCTAGTTCTGTAGATAATTGTTCTGTTTTTAATCTGCTGTTCAGGTTAAGACCTGAACATCTCCAAGGAGGAACAAAGAACTACCTGAATTGGGATCATTATTGTGTTTTCCATCTCCTAAGGTTAATAATCTGTAGAAACTGTTTTTAAACATTTCCCCATATTTTAGAATCTTTTTTAATCACTCTAGAGAGCACCTAATTTGAGAGTAACAGTATTTGGTGGTCCCAGTAGAATGCTCATTTACAAAACTTCTACCCTGGATTTGAAAAAGACGAATGGTTTTGTGATCCCTTGTATCTTGAAACACAAAGAAAAGATAATACTTGTATTTTTTAATATAATGTGTATATCTCATAGGATGGAAAAAATACTGGATAAGATGTGCTTTTCAATAATTCAAAAATAAAATTTTTATAATACATCAATACTGAAACTGAGGGGGTTTTGTACTATTGCTATGTGCAAGCGGACAATTGTTGTGAATTTACATTATTTTGTAAATATTAATAAAAATAGAAAAGCAGTTTTGATGTATAGCAAATCTGTTATTCTTGCCATGGAAAAGTTTGCTTCCTTACACTAAAGTCTGAAATACTAAAGAGTTTTGGGTTGAATTCATAGGCTGCTTCAAAAGATAATTTTAATCATGCCACATGTAGCTATAAACAAAAAAACTGTCAGTTTTTATGAACCATCAAGGAAGTCAGTCAGATAACTGATAGTAAAGTCTTGATAAAAGTCTAAATAGGAAGATTGTTTCATTCCAAGCAGGAGTGCTGAAGGAAGCACATGGCAAGGTTTTTCTGTCTGGGAGTTGTTAGGAATGTATGTGGCCGTGTGCTTGGGCTCCTTTGCTGCTCCTGCATTCTGATTCATCGTGACTGTGGGCTCTTGGAAGTGACATGGATGATCTGCTGCGAGGATTTGCATGGACACACAGCCTTGTGTCAGTCTACAGCTTCCCGAAACAATTTCAGTTGAAAAGTGTCTTTAAAATGAATGTGGTTTTGATCTCTAGTAAGTCTCATTTCTCATACAGTAAATATAAATTGATTCCGTAATAGACTCTAAATTATAATTACCGTTGGTGATGAAATCTTTATTGAAACACTTGCTTTTGAATTGCCTGCCGTAGCTCTCGAATAAAATTCCACAGGAGAATGTGTATACCCCTCTAGAGGAATGTGCTGGTTTGTTCTGGTTTTTGTTTGAACTGCAGTGTTTACTACTGAAAAGGCAAGAATGTGTGGTATCTTATTTGATACCTTTACCTTGGATTTCATGCAGAATGCATTCAAACTCAAATTCCGTAGATCAGCCTTTATGGGCTCCGTGAGCTGGTTGTATAAAAGGCTGGATGTTGTTTGTATCATTACTGTACCAGAGAGCACTTTTTGCCTGAGGGGGGTTTGCTTATTTATTCAGCCTATCTGGCCCTTAAGCAATGCTGGTTATGCACAGCAATCTCTGATTGCACTTCCATGGGTGCTGGACAATCCCTTCACTAGGCCTACTGCCTGCATTCCCCAGGGAAAAAAATCCTTCTAGGGCAAAATTTCTTCCCAGAAACAAATACAAATGTTCTTGCTGTGGTGCCTTCTCATAAGTGGCAGACATTGACTTGTAACCTGTTTGCTGAATGTACTGAGGCACGTGATTTGGCTCACTAAATGCCACAAGAAAAGCTTTCATGTTTCTTTGAGAAATCTCATTCTCCTAAATTTTATAGAAAGATTGCACGCTTGAGTTTGCAGCCTCTGGTAAAAAAGTGCTAACATTTTAAAGTAAGTGGTTGAAGTAACGTCCTTCAGTTACTTGTTTGTCACAGTGCATTTTTACTGACTCTCAAGCTAAAAGAGAATCTCTTGCTCCGCTTCCTTGTTGGTGTATGTGCCTGTGCTTGTACCAGTGGTACACAGTTGCATTTTCCAAACGATTCTGGTTTATTTGAAAAAAAGCCTTAAGAAGAAATTTGCCAGTCCTTTCCTTACTTATTTGAAGGGTAAAAAATTCCCTAAGCCATGTCTTATTTCCTCTTGTCTCTGCAGGAGGTGAGTTCATATGCACAGAAAAGCTTTGAACTAACCAGTAAAGGCCTCTAATCTTATGGTCTTATTTAAATACTAGGAATTTGAAAAACTTGACATACCTCTGTGAGTTTATTCAACATATATCATTATTTGCTTAATCCGAGATAAACACCATTCCTTTCTAGTGTGTTTGGAAGATATTTCCTGTTTGGCTCATTTGGGAGATAATTTTGTGTGCATGGCATCCCATTCAAATCTGTAATACATGATGTGTAACATCTAGCTAGGTGGCACCATATGTCAATAAACTTTATATGAGTTCCCATCAGTTAGATTATGCTGCCATTGAAATAGAGGGGAAATTCCCAAGGTGTTTTGTAAAATCAACCCAGAGGTTCTATAAAAAATTGAGAAAATGAAACACATATCTTCTATTTTTTCCTCTAATAACTGCTGTATCAAAAAGTGTATTGCACTAAGGATGTAAGCCACGTTAAGAGAAATCTTAGATCTGTCTTCCACAGGGTAGAAATATATCAATGAAAATGTAAAATTGTCTAAATAACTGATTAATCTTTTCTCTTTTGTATGTCTATCATCAATCTCATGTTTTAGCACAGTCATCTTCAGTGGCAGCAAAGGCAATGTTGACATTCTATTGTACACATAGCAAACATCTTTGTAAACAAGGATTCAGCGTGGAGCAATTTTATTCCACTCTCTGAGACGCACAAGTACAGGGACAGAATTTACCTGAAAATATTAGGTGAAAAATAAAAAATCTTTCTAATGTTCCTCCCTTGCTCATTATTAAAAAAGAAAAAGCACAAGGACATTTTAAAGCCACATAGCTCTTTTACTTTCTGGCAGATGCATTGCTACAATGGGAGATTTATGCTGACGAGACTTGAACAGCTGACCAGCAGAAATAACCTGATTTCTCCACCCCTGCATTCCAGAATGAAGGGCTGGCTCTTACCATGCCACTCATTTTTGTGTTTGTTGCTTTGCTGTTGTTTATCTACCTGGCCACAGTAGGATTTGGAGTCTGCACACCATTACTTCCATATGGATGGAAATACGCTGGATGGAATTTTTCTGGTTTGTTTTTTTTCTACCCTTCTACCATCCTTGATTTCTTGGAATATGTGCTATTATAAATGCTGATCTGTATGCTTATAAGGGGAGGGGAGAAGAAGCCCATCCACCTCACAGGGAAGGCTAGACATTTATTCCAAGTGTGTTTAAACTCTTACTCGACGGTTGCAGAACTCAGTTTATGTAGATGAGTTGGGTTTGTGTTGCAGGAGGGTATGCGTATATGTAGCTGTGAATGTGAATTATGTGTGTGAAGGTCCTTTAAGTAAAGGGGCAGGGGGTGGGAGAACGAGAAGAGCCACAAATGTTTGGAAGCCAGGGGGCAATGCTTTGCAGTTGAATGATTTTTCCCAGACTGATCAGAAATTGCTATAAGTCTCAGAAAGTTAAGAGCAGATGCTGTTTCTGCAAGGAAGGACCCCTCCGTAGCAGCCCTGTGAGAAGCAGAATGCCCAACTCTCCATTTCCTTATGGGGCACACAGTCCATCATTGCAGAATTAAAACCTGGTGAATCTGTCATGGAATTATGAACTAACACTAACTCTATTTTCAGAAGGGCCAATTTAGATAACATGAAATACCTTGTTTTATGTTAGGTTTGCTTTTTTGGCAGTTCATTACATTACAGAGCACAGTCTGAAGTTCTGCATAATGTCCAAATAAGACTCTTCATTTTACATGGGAGCGGGAGAAAGGTTTAAGAGCATAATGAGAAGGAAAACACTGATAGGCAGTAGTTCATTCACTTTTTATGTACAAAACATAGATTGTTGCTAGGAAATGGTACGGTGTCAATGGAGCACTCTTATAACAGCACTGTAATTTTTGTTGAAACAGAGGTTGAGCAGTCAGCACAGCTGTAGATCTAACGCCTAAAGTCTTTTACAATGTGTTTAAGAAAACAGTCTTAATTGTGTCCCTGCTTTTGCTTCTTTTAAACATACCTTGGAAAAAATGAAAAAAATCATCAGGTTGCTGATGATTATTATGCCTTTATAGATGAGTAACAGCCTTGCTGAAGCTCTGATGTGCCTGCAGTTGTTTTTTCTGTCATTTGCACTCTCTGTATTATCAGCTGAGGAGATGTGTGTCACCTCTGTTGTATCCCATAATCATTTACAGTGCTGGAGAGATCCAGGAAAGGAAGACAGAGACCTGTAAAATCCAGCAGCATGCTGCATTTCTTGCTCGGAAATTCTTGGAAGAGATGACAGACGAGTTATCCCATTCAGACATCTTCCCATATGTCTCTTTCTATAGTGGAGGAGCTAGGTCTAAGCTAGGAAGACATGAAGAATCCTAGCAACTGCTGCCAAGCTTCATTTTCATGCTATTTTCAAAATATAATTGGTCTATACCAGCTGTAGAATGTAGCAAGAGGTTTTGATTGGAACACTGACAAAAGTATAAAAGGCAGTCAAAACAGGCATTACTCACCTATTTGCCCAAGTGTTCCTATGTTCTAGCTGACAGAGGATTTAAATACAAGAAATATTGAGACTTTTTTTCCTTAAATTTCTTCCTCTTTTAGCAAATATTCAAAGAGATAAAATCCTAAATCCTAATCTCTGCACTGGTCCTTTCTGAATCAGATATTATTCTCCAGCTTAGCTGCGGTTCTGTTTCATGATGAACAACAACTTTGCCTAGACATCATAGGAAATAATTGCATTTGGACACAAAATGAGACTTCCTGGACTGGTGAAGAAAACACACCTTCCCATTGTCCTCATGTTGTGTCAGTGAGCAGTAATTCTCTTCAAAATATTGGTAATTGCTGTCATGGTAACAAAACAAAAACATGATGTGGCAACTATTTTCAGCTTTGCACGTGTTCTCTCTCTTGGCTGTAAAACACTTCAGTTTTTAACCAGGGTGAGAGGTGTCCTCTAGTTTAAGCCTGGCATAGACAATTTTTTTCTGAACAATGGTCCAGGTGTATGGGGGGGGCAGGGGGTTGTAGTGTTTTGTTTTGTTTGTTTTGTTTTGTTTTGTTTTGTCAGGTGTTTTCAGGCAGATGGGCAGAAGGCTTAGAGGTAGCAGGAGAATTACAGGACAACCATTGCAAAGTGATCAGCTTAATCCTAGTAGCTATTTGCACTACTGGTGAGCACCTCTGCAGCTAGGATGGGGTTGGCACTGGAATTCTGGGGGCTCTGGCAATGCCAGCCCTTGTGTTCTTCAGCACAAGATGAACCAAGCAGAAATGACCACAGGAGCTTCACAGGAAGCTGTGGTCATGTTCCATCTTCTAGGGGAAAAGGGTTCCTCAGATGGCTGTAGGAAAACAGCCAAGAAAACAGTGGGAAGGAGGGTGAGATAAGCTGGCAGGGAGGGAACACTTTTGGAGGAATGGAGGTGAATTATGAACCAAGAGGGCTCAGCTTTCAAGTGTAACTTTTTTCTTGAGGTTTTGCAATAACAATTTATTGCTAAAATTTAATGCATTTCATGCATCTTCTTTTTCTCTGCCATCTTTGCACCAGCTAATGACTTGTAAGAATTGTAAAGAGCAACCAGAAATATCCAACCCTGAGGAAGGCACTTTGTCTACTTCTGAATATTAGGGAGCATTTAATAGTAAATGATTGTCTTAGGATGTAATTGGGAAAGAATGAGGATGAGTTGGGGAAGAAAATAGAGCTTGAGGGGATTTTTAGAGTGTAGATTTACTTTCTGTTTTGAAGAAGGCATGCTGACCTTGCCACATTTGGGTTTGATTCCAGGGAGGAGGATTCAAAAACATGCAAGAAAGAAGATTGTAACAGAGGATTAATTAATTACTAATACTAATAATTTGATTTTCAACCCACACAGTTCTGTGGCATGTCACAGGCTACCTAAAATTTGAGAAACAGTGGAAAGTGATATTTAACTTTCAGACAGTATGCATTAAAAAAAAAAATCTGTAAAAATTAATCTCCCTTCTTAATATTGAAAATCTACTCTTGCCAGTGAGAGGGAAAGATGCAAAATGAACATAGGTCTAACTTGCAGAAGAGGAACATAAGGTATGCTGGATAATTTTTTTCATTTTCTCTTACTATACTGAAGCTCTTACCCATATAAAAAAAATTAAGTCATTTGATACAAAACTGTTTGAAGGGGCACATACTTGATCACAGTTTGTTCTACTTTGAGCAATTTTGTCATTAATGTGCTTGATACTTTCTTAACTTATTTTGACACATTACTTGTCTTCCAGTCATCACCTTATTTTCTCGCTCTGTTGCTGCTACAGTTGACCCAGCACTGAAAAATGTGCTAAGAAAAACTTGAATGATTCTGCTCCAGTCTTTGACAGAAATAAACATGAACATGTCATCAAGAGTCAACACTTATCTCTGCAAAGACAATGTATAAAGTATTAGATTAAGGGAAAAAAAGTTGCAGGTTTTAAGGAAACAAGTTTCAGGTTTTAGGGATATTCTGATTTTTTTTTCCATAATAATGAAACTTTATAATCATTCTAATTGTTCATACATGTACTGTCATTATATATATAAAATCCCATATCTTTTATTAAAGCAACCTTTTACTACAGTTTTTATACTCACAAGCAGAGAGAAAATATTCTGCTCTTAAATGTTTAGAAGTGCTTTTCTAAAAATAATGTTGCTGCTTCAAGGTACAAAATTGATTAAAACACTGCTTCTATGTATTTTATGGGCCTCTACAAATCTTTTTTTTGGAAGTCTGTCACACTCTCTTATGTGTAGAATTAGGCCAGTGCAGTATCAGTAGCTGCCTTGAAACTGATTCAAATTTAGTCATGTTTTTATCATACTCATTAAACTAAAGCCAAATTCACAAGTAGTTTTTCTCAACAGTTTATAAAGAAATCAGCTTTGAAATTTTCACTTTCCTTTTTTATATAAGCTTCAGGAATTTCCAGCTCTTACTGTGGTTCCAGTTTGTTTCTAGTCTATCTATAAATATCTTTAAGTTAGGTACCAATAGTTTTAATTTGTTTTAGAATAATGTTAACTCTTCATTAGGATTTGGAGTTAATTGTTCTAAAAAGCAGGGACTAGAGAACAGAATTGAAAGCACAAGAAAAGTGATCTGATGGAATTTGTTCTCTTAGGTAAGTGTTTAATTCAAAACCTTGTATTTTCCCTGGTCCTCCTAGTGCTGTAAGTGGGAATAGGCTTTGTATTTCTATCTAGCATGGGTTCACATTTATCCTGCTAGTAGAACTTGGTACCTTGTGCAAACACATGGATTAGCACAAACTCTGCTGGGTTTGTGCTCCAGGAGGTCACAGCCATCCTACCCCAGCTCTGAACAGTGTGGTTTAATCACAATGGCATGAAACATATTGACCAGGCATATGTTGAGATCTACCTCCTTCCCTCACTGTGCATTTTTCTTGCACTGTACAATGTTTGTTCAGTCTCATTTTCTCAAACATATTTGGAAATATTTTTAAAATAATAGTAGTAATAATGATAGAATTCCTTGAGCCATGCAAATTTTCAAGCATAATTTTTTTACATGCCTTTTAATCTTGCCTTTAGCAAGGTTGCAGGAGAAATATGACATTTGAACTTCTAAGGTTAGGTTAGCTGAGTGTTGAATGGATGTAATGTAACAAAGCTAAAACTGGCTGCCTGTTAACTTCATGTATATATTTGGTTTTTATAGAGTGAACTGGAAAACTTTCTGTATTCTGCATTGATAGTATGCATGATATTGGATCTAAAAATTTCTGCTTACAGGACTCATTCTAAATATTCATCTAATATCTAAAACTAATTAATTTATATAATCTAATATCTAAAACTAATTATTAATAATAAAATATTAATCTGATTAAAATATCTGTTCTATACCTATGCAAATATTTTTTGAAGAGCCATGTTTGTCTTTCTTTCCCGCTTAACTGAATGATGCTAATCTAATACAGAAAAAATATAATATTCTGTTAAATGTCCACAGGCAAGATTTGTCTGGACAGCAAAACAGTTGAAAATAGTACCTTATGTATTCTGTACTTTGTTTGATCTATTTTCTGTAACAACATGGTGGACAAAATCTTGATCACAGTGAAGGTGATTTTACCTAAGCGGAAGCGAAATTTGCTGCAGATATTTGGAATGCTCTTTTCTGTTCTATCTATTGCCAAACTGTGAAAAGTATGAGGAAGCTGGTCAGAAAATATCTACAATAGTGAAGAAGAAAAGATGCCATATTAATAACCTCTGATATGGAAAACAGGGCAGGATATGCCTTGGTCTTCTCTTCTGAAGAGTCTGAGTAATTTGGTGTTTCTCTCTTGCTGCCTGTCCTCCATCTAAGGAGAGCAGCAGTTGCCTAAAGTAATAAAAATCTGCAGGCTGGCTACAATTTAAAGGATTGATGTTTGAAAAATCAAACAAAGAGTAAAGCTGTGGAAAGCAATTCATTCTGTTATAAAAAATATAGGAAGGAGGGAAAGAGAAGAGAAAAAAAAGTAAGTGTTTTGGTAAATTAACAGTGAACAGTCACCTTTTTCTGTCATGCTGTACACAGGCAGAGCTGAAATTATTTTACTGGAATTTGCATTTTGACACTTGGAAGGGAAATGATAACTTCTCAAATTCGTTTGAGATTGTGTGCATTTGTATATTTCCTTGGACATGTTTGGACCACCACCCTTTGGGTGTGTGCCTTTTGCTGCATATGTACAGTTAGTCAAGCTGAGTGGGCACCACTGAGAGTAGGGAAAGCTGGTTCCAGGTCACCTCTTTCTTTGTCAGTTTGGTTAATCCAGGTAAATAGCCCCAAAGTTAAACATCTGCACCCTTAATTGGGAATACGTATGGTTGCATTTTGAAATCTCTGGACAGCAACCACTGCCCTCCGTTTATCAGGCACAAAGAAGTTCTACCTTCTGAAAGTAGTGGCAGATCTTCCAAATAATAGTTTTCCATATCATTATAATACTAAATGAAGCTGTAAAAAAAGTTCTTTTGTGCTTTGAGAATGATCAATCTGAAGCTTTTAATATTTTTGAAGGTTTTTGAGTTGCTCTTCTCTTCTATTTTCTTGTTCTTTTACTGCTGCCTCAGAGCCAGAATTCTGAGGGTTTTGTTCTCTTATCTCCTGGTCATTAAACTACAGTGTGACTCCTACTGTCCCACTGAGCTCACACAATACAGGTTAAACTACTTCTGACATAACACATACAGCAAACTGGTAACACCATTCCTGATGGATGAAATTACTCAATAACTTTTGGAGAATTCCACTTCTGTCTTTAAAACAAAGTTAAAATCTTTTGGGTGATGACAATGAATGAATTAACAGTTTCTGTGTGCACAAGCTTTTAAAGCAGTATTGTGGAACTTCTGTTTCAAATTATTTGCATATCTAGGTCCTCTGTTTAAGGTGCTTCCTTTGTCTTACAGCTTGGCCAATGTTAATAAAATATAAATATTTATACTAGCCTTTGAATTGTTAACTGACTCAAGCAATAGCTTAGCAACTGAGATAACAGAGGAGGTTATCTCTAGCATTCTGCTCTTACCGCACTACTTGGCTGCCAGAAATCCTTTGAAAGGCTTCAGAAAAAAAATCATCTCATGACCAATGGAGTGCAGAGACTACAACATTTTTGAGGTTTACTATGGCAATACACAAGGCAGAAAGTCAGACAGACTTGATTAGCATAGCTGGTTTGATAACCAGGATGCCATGGCAGGAACAAACAGAACTTTGAAGATTGCAGGTGATGGGATTAAACCTGCTTATGGGGAAACAGAAGATTCAATCATCTCTCTTCAAGCAAGAAGTGTTGTAAAATGTATGAGTTGTCTGTGTAATTTGTAACTTGATTGTAATGGTAGAAAATCATTAATCTTCCTAAAATTGTATATAAGCTTTGGCAAAATCTGAGTAAAATCGAATTCTGATCACCGAATCAGTCTTCCCATCTCTCCATCAATCGTCAATAGTTTACTACTAAACAAACTGGCTTGCAGTGGCTCGTGGTGCTGGGCAGTTGTATTCCTGTTGTGATTCAGGATAGCCTTGTAACTGGATTTAAGAATGAAACTAATTGATGAAGTTACAGCACTATGGGTGGGATGGGCACAGAAAGGCTCGTTGATCTTTGCACTAAGCCATAAAACTGCAGACATAATTTTCTAGCAGTCTGAGTTGGCAGATCTTTGTGCTTTAAATGAAACCCTGCAACGTACGTGTGTGTGTGTGTGTGTCTTATGTCAGTATATGTAAATACAGGTGTGTATTTCAGGCAAAAAATAATGAAAATGATTCTCCACTTTAAAGTGCTTCCTTTGCTGCTCTTCTCTGTGGTTTGTGTATTACAGTTTTTTGTTTGTTTTTGGTTGTTTGTTTGTTTGATTTTTTTAAATAAAATTAGATATGTCTATAATTTCATAGACTCATAGAATGCTAGAAAGGCTTGGGTTGGAAGAGACTTTAAAAATAATCTTGTTCTAAAGCCCCTGCCATGGGGAGAGACATCTCCCACAAGACCAGGTTGCTTAGAGCTCCATCCAACTTGGCCTTGCGCGCTTCCAGGGATGGGTCATCCACATCTTCTCTGAGCAGCCTGTTCCAGTGCCTCAGCACCCTCACAGCAAAGAATTTAATCCTACTCTCTTTCACTTTGAAGCCATTCCCCCTTTCCCGTCACTACCTGGCCTTGTAAAAAGTCTCTCTCCATCTTTCTTGCAGGCTCCCTTTAGGTATTGGAAAGCTCCAATTAGGTGTCCCTAGAGCCTTCTCCAGGCTGGACAATCCCAGCTCTGTCAGCCTTTCCTCATAGGAGAAGTGTTCCCTCCCTCTAGGCACCTTTGTTACCTCCTCTGTATTCACTTCCACAGCTCCATGTACTTCCCATGCTGGGGACACTGGAGCTGGATGTAGTGCACAAGACGGTGTCTCATAAGAGAGTAGAGGTGTATTCCATTAATGCTTTTTCATTTGATGGAAAAATATAGGCATGCTTTCTTTTTATAGCTTACGGATTAATCAGAGGAACACATTCTGTTTTCTAATTAAAAACTCACAAAAAATTTTTTTTCTACCCCTATGCCTAGAGGATAAGTATCAGTGTCTTGGTAAACTTGAGTTGTGTTTTGTAGAGTATTAGCTATGAATCCCCCTTAAAAACTAAACACCACCTGCACTAATTTAAAATAGTTTTGCACTGTTACACAATCAAGCAATATCTAGTGCACTAATAAAAGTACAACTGTAGCAGTTGTGAAAAAATACATTATTATGGTTAACTGGAGATTCATTTCATTTGCAATATCCAGTTCTGAAGGATAATTTGCAACACTGCTTTTTTCTGAATATGATGAGTTGTAGTTTGTTGCTAAAGATTTCCTAGGATAATCCTCAGAGGAAGCCAGCACAACAATGTGCTTGCAGAATAGTAAAATTATAAGTAAGGTAGAGTTTGATTAATACTACTCTTGAAGGAAAGCTTTTTTCTTTATTCTTCTCTAGAAGTGGTTTCTACTTCTGTAGTCAGACTATAGCACAGATTAAGTTGGCTGCTCTATCCATTTATAAAGTGAAGGAAAGGATGGGAATAGTAACAACACAAGCTTCCTAGTGTTGAACCTTTTTACACCCCATGGTGTATTGTCTGTTTACTTCAGAGATATTTCTAAAGGCCCAAGTGTTTTGGCCTTTGCAAATTGCCAAGCAGCCTCATGTTACTGCCCTTGGTTGGTACTGCTGGTACTCTGAATATCTGCAAATTAACAAGGCTGGTGCAAGTTCTGAACGAGATTTCAGTTTATTCTTTTCAGCTCAGATTTAGGAACTCTAACAGTGTTTTTGTAAATATAACAGGTTTTTTTCTCTTGTTACCATATTTAATGTTTTCTGGCCCTATAAATCTTATCAGTTAGTGTCCCTTAAGAGCATGGTTATGATGGTTGCAGTAAAGCAAACACACAAATGTTCAGTCTTCTACCTGCTGACCAGAGCCCCTAAAATCATCATTAAAAAATCAAGAAAAGTTGTTATGTCCTTCAAAGGCATTTACTCACTCTTGGGCTGATATATCATAAATTAATTGCCTGTGCAAATAGTGTATTTATTACTATACTGGGACCACTCCTCACTCAAAAAATAATACTACTACAGTGCTTTCTATGTAAAATTGTTTTCCACCTAGAAATGCCATCTTGGAGCCTTAAGTATAAAGGGAAACCAATGTGCCATTAGGGATGTTGTATGAAATCAGGCTGAAATGAGACGTTTCTTGAAAATTTCTAATGTTTAAAGCTCAAACCAGTTCCAAATAAAAGATCAAGTGTCAGCTGTACCAAAACTTCAGAAATGTCATTGCTTGCTTTACCAGTTTCTCTCTAAGTTCTCAGACAATTCACTCGAGTAATATTTATATGCAGAGTTGCTGCATTTTATTAAAAATTTCTTATGAGACAAAACTAAAGTTCTACAGTTCTGAGCTTTATTAAGCTAAGAACAAGCCTGCAATACAAGTAGATTTTTAGCTTTCAATTAAAACTGCTAATTTTCTGCAATCATCCTGGATACCTTTGCTCACCTTCTCCTTCAGATAATATTACATGATATCCTTGTAGACAAACTGACAAGTTATGGACAAAGGAAGTGGACAGCAAGGTCCTGTTCAGTGGACAGCATGCACAGGGTTGTGGTCAGTGGCACAAAGTCCAGCTGGAGGCATGTTGCTACTGGTGTACCCCAGAGATCAATACTGGGTCCATTCCTGCTTAATATCTCCATTAAAGGTCGGGATGATGGGGCAGAGTGAGAAGCTCAGCAATGTTGCAGATGATACAAAGCCCTGAGGAGTGGGTTATGTACCAGGTGGATGTGCTGCAATTCAGAGGGAACTTGACAGGCAGGAGAACTGGGAAGAGAGGAACGTCTTAAGGTTCAACAAGGGGAAATGCAAAGTCCTACAACCTGGGGAGGAATGACCCCACGCTCCAGTACATGTTTGTGGACATGATTTTCTAAGAGACTTTTGCCTGCTGGGCAGTTGCTGGTTTTTCCCAAGAGAAAAGCTGTCAACAACTGCCCAGCAGGCAAAAGTCTCTTAGAAAATCATATCCACACATGCTAGAAGCCTACTGGATGGAAAGCAGCTCTGCAGAGAGGGACAGTGGCATCTTTGGTGGCCTACAAGTTGCCCACAAGCCAGCAATACACCCTCATGTCTAAAGCAGCCATCCCTGTTCTGGGCTGCATAAAACATTTTTGTCAGTGCTGGTGAAAGACATCTGGAATGCCATGTCCAGTTCTGGTCTCCCCCAGCACAAGTGAGATATGGACCTTCAGGAGCAATACTAGCACAGGCCGACAAGGATGGTGAGGGGATAGGAGCACCTCTCAGATAAGAAGAGGTTGGGAGAGATGGGACTCTGGGCTGGAGAAGTCTCATCAAATATCTGACAGGAGGGAGTTAAGAAGAGGAAACCCAACACTTCTCACCTTACTGACAGGACATGAGAAAATGGGCACACATTAAAATATGTTTTATCACTTGCTCAGGTTTTATACTCCCTGTTGGGCTGAACCAGGTATCCACCTCTCCAGTGCTGGTCTGGCTGCCACAGAAGGTTTTCCTCTCCACTAGTCACCTCAAGACATACAACTTGATGACCCACATGTGTCCACACAAAGAATATCCTTCAGTGCCCTTTGTGTTGAGACAAGCTCCTTTTTTTACAATAATTGGTATCATTATTTATATACTCCCTGAGATAATTATTCTTTTGGTCACCTCCTCCGATCCTTCTTCTGTTGTCAGAAGGGTGTGGGCCAGTTACAGCGGTTGAAGATCACAGAAACTAAACAGCAAGGAAGAATAGTTGTTCACTGAGTAAAATGCCAGGGAATGTCAATGTCTTGAAGACAGATCAGATAATTTTCATCAAGATTCAAGTGAAGTAAACTGGTTCAACCTGCAGATATGTATCTTGAAAGCTGCAGCTGCAGACTGTCACATATTGGTCACCTTTCCTGTGTCATTTTGCTGCTTTACTACCAGATTTCTTTTGCTGTATTCTGAGCAATTTACTCTCCTCAGGAGTTTCTTTTAAATTTTTATCCTAATTTATTAACTTCTAAGATGTCTGAATAAACTCTGAATTTTTATGGTCTTGTATACTCCAGATTGGAAAAAGTATTCTATTTGAAAATATGCAACAAGTGTGTTTTAGACATGGGATATGGGGATGTTTGAAACTAGCTAAGAACCACTAATATTTTCCCCAAATGGACAGATTCACTGGCTGACTTTAGATTACATAAGTTGATATCAATTTCCATTTTATAGCAAGCAGAATCCAATTAATTAAATTTGTTCAATTCCTGATCTAAGAACATGAAGAAAGAAGTTTCAGTTTAGACAATGCTAATTTTCATAAGGAAGTGGGGTGGTAGTGGGGTAGGAAGATCTTAAATGAACTGTAAATATTCCTATGTTATTTGATATAAACTAAAGGCTTTACTTTTCAGTTAGATAACATTAAGGTTTGATGTTGGTATTTAAATAGAAATGTAAATTTAAAGCAAAGTTCCAATTCTATTAATTGATCTGGTACTCTTTTTCATTAAACAGAATGAATGAAATTTCACTCTTAAAAGTAAATATCCCTTCTATCGCTTTCAATTTTCAGTTTTCCAAAGGTTTAACTTTACTAAAACCTGAGGGCAGAGATAGGGAAAATATTGCTTTTCCTGATAGGGATAGTAGAATTTTTTTGTAAGTCTTATTTTTTAAATTTCCAGAGTCTAGCACTCTGTTTTTGTAAATACGGTTTACAGTAGGCTTGAGGAAGAAAATAACTATTTTCAACGCTTGACAAAGGTTATCAAGCTTGGTGCTTTTTTTCCCTCTCAGCTCTGTGCTACAGGAAAACCTTAGATAGCATAGAGAAATAACCAATTTGTGTTTTCTTTCCTTAAAACTGATGCAGCATTTTGAAACGAAACTAGTAGGAAATGTGCATGATCCATGATCTCATTATAACTTTGTGATCGTTCCACAAAACAATAACGCAATGAATATTTTTAATAAGACCAGAAACCTTAATTGCTTTAAGACTTTATTTCTGTTGCTATAGTGATTCTGAGAAAACTCTAATGCAACAACTGAAGCAACTTCCTGCCATGGAAGCAATCCAAAGATGAGAACAAAAGCCTCCTAACAGACTGGATGTGATGTCCTGGATTGTTATCATTCAGCATACATATCTTGGTAAACTAGCAACCTTTCCTAGTTCTAGTCTTGGAATGCTGCAGCTTCTTGTCTAGTGGGGAGAGACCAGGTAAGTGTATTCTGGAGGGAAAGTGTCCAGATCTTCTATTGAAACTTCTAATTTTACAACAGATGTAGTGGGCAACTGGTTTTGACATATGTTAAAAAGGTATGAGACAATTACACTCTTCCTCAACAGTTTAATCTTAAAGAAACATGCAGGGTACCTCTCTGAATAACTTCTTGTAATGAACATTACTGATCTTATTTCCATTCCTTCTCTCTTCTGGTCTTTGGGGATATGTCCTTTTGCCTGCTGCTGAGAAAACAGCTGAGATGAGTGGCACAGGAATACAACATGGCAAGGAAAGGGTAAGGAAAAAGCAAATTGTTGCCACCTGTCCTAGTATTCTTGTCCTCCAAACAGCAGCAGGACAACTAAGCCAAGCATTCCAAGTCTTTGCCTCATGTTTGTCTCACATTAGGCCATCTCCTTTTGCTGTCTGTGAGAGCAATTTAGATCCATTCTGCTCATCCTTAGAACAGCTGCCTTCAATCTTGCCCGAGCCACTGAGAAATCTCAAGCCAGTTTGGAGGCAATTTAATGAGGATACAGTAATAGAACTGACATCATGGATAGGCAGTTTATATATTACTGGTTCTCTGGTAAAATGAGAATTATTTTATTTTTATGAGAGCCATACCCAAATTTTGGTGAAAATAACAGATTTGCTTTTCAAAAAGTTAGGTGTTGTCTGA
Source organism: Pycnonotus jocosus (assembly GCA_013400435.1). Classification (NCBI taxonomy): domain Eukaryota; kingdom Metazoa; phylum Chordata; class Aves; order Passeriformes; family Pycnonotidae; genus Pycnonotus; species Pycnonotus jocosus. The sequence goes on from VWYP01011623.1 coordinate 54,749, forward strand.
GAAATAATTTCTAGAAGTCTAGAGCTACAAAGGAAACCTGCAGACATAATGTCTAGTCATTTTCTGTGTTAAAAAAACAGGTTTGAAACTGTCAAACTATACTCTTATCTTTAATTAAACGCCCTATGTAAAGAGTAAGAGAAACATGGAAAATCACCTGGGTATTAACAGAAGCATCAGAAAGGTGTTAAATCCGTCTTCAGAGAACTTGAAGCTAAACATATCAGTCACAAAATTAAGTGACGTAAGTCCACTGGGGCTTTTTTGTTCCTGAACCTACAGTACCAAGATGGTTTGAGACAAGCAGAACCATTCTTGTCTTGATGTCTTGATGCTGAACACTGGCCTTGTGGGTGGCAATGCTTAGAAAAATTCTTGTCCCAATAATTGGAGTGCAGGAGGAAGAGTGTAAAATGCGAAAGCATTCTTGCACCCTGGCAAAAGTGAATGGGAGCAAAATTCAGGAAGTGTGTTCGAAATTTAGATTAAGTTTCATGTTATTCTTACTAGAAACACTGAAGGGAAAATAACAGGTGTATTCTGTGGTGTTTCAGAAAAGATTTAGACAATCCTTGAGCTCAGCACAGCCTGGAAACACTTTTTTAGCCTATGCAAGTGATTTCAGTGGGCCTCTCGGCCTAAAGAAATCACTTCACAACACAGAAAATGAGAGGTATTGATAAGCTCTGGCAAGCAATTTAACTATAGTTGTTTTTTCCAAAACACTGTTCTTAGATCTGTTGTGACTCTTTCATGACAAAGGTATTCCAAAAAACCTAAATCTTTCTAATCTCAGAAGACCTATTTTTGTTTGTTAGATACTTATTTTGCTCCTAGTTATTGGCAGGTGTTTGAAATTTCCTTTGTTAAATTGAAGAAATCTTTCACAATTCTTTTTTTCAGAAAGAGAAATTGTATGTTTTATATCAAATTTTTCCTATCTTGCCTAGTCCAAGACATACAGAATTGAACAATTGCTTTAAAATGAGAAGTAAACAACGACAAGAAGGTTTCCATGTAAAGAATGTCAAAACACCGGCATATGAGAACCTGAGCTCTCTGCTATCATGTTGGTGTTTAAAAACATATTTTAAACATGTGGAACTACAGTAGGTTCTGCATATTCTTCCTACAAAGCAACAAGTGAACTTTCTTGTTTCCAGATCTTTTATTCAAGATTAAAATCTTAATGTGGGAAATAGTCTTCATTCTGGAGACCCCACACATAAAGTTTTGTAAGTGCCCTTTCAATCTAGATCATGTTATTTTAACTTTGAAGTTGCAGCAAGTGTTTGCACAGGTATTTTTCTCCGGTGCAAACAGAATTCTGAGAGAAAAAGGTTCCTTTTGTAGTCTGCAATCTAAGTGTTGCTTTGTCCATCTATAAATTCCATGTGGCTTGTGGGTAGTGGGGCATTGCTCCCCCAGGAGATTACAAATGTCTGTGTAAAGAAGTGGCCAAACTTGTTTCTTGTAACCTGGGTTGCTGTCTCCAGTTTTGCCTGGAGGGTGTTGAGATACATTGTGGGTGTGTTTGTGCACACTCACCTAAACTCAGTGTATTTTAGCCCATGCTGAAATGAAACTTCACTTGGATGATTGATGTTCCTAATAAGTAAGAGCTTTGAGCAGATACAAATGCACTTTTAAATTAGTGCACTTCATTAACTAACAACTTGAATAGTAGGAAGGCTGGCCAGGGAGCAACTGGTCCACTTCCCTGAGCTCTGATTCTGGCTACTCCAGTCTGTTTTGCTGACGATCAACAACCACATGCTTTGCTCATTCTCAGTTCACAGTCCTGAGTATAATTAAGAGTTAATCAGAGTAAGTGTAAACTCCTTTAGAAGAGTGTTTGTCAAAATACTGAAAAGTTGCAATTAAAAAATTCTTGTGGAGGCATCTTTGAGAGTATCCTGTAGTTCAGTCTGCCTTTTTTCCTTTTACTTGTTATACTCCACATATGTATGGCAATGGAACCAAGGAGAACATTTTTCTATGTTATGAGGATATATTTTGGGTTTCTCTGCTTGACTTTAGGTACCAGAAGAGCTATTTCAGCCCCTCCTGACTCTCATTAAAACCTCATGTAAAACAGAGAGAAGTGATCATGTAGCCATATAAGCTTTGTTGCCTTAATAAGTGACACTCTTTCCATGATGAAAAATGGGTGACACAAGAAGAAGACATTTCTGTTTGCTTGTTCTTAACAGGGACCCATGTGAGATCTGTTCCTGTGTCTTTAACTTGGGAAGTAACTGCTGTGGGAATGAAGGAATGGATTTGTCCATGTCTCTCACATTAAAGGCTGTTGTATGCACCCAGACCACCACCAGATGGATAGCAGAGTTTGCTGTGTTAAATATGCCTAAAATATGGGGAGCTGTGAGTGGTCAGTGTGTTGAATACATTTAGTGCTCATGTATGGAGCACAGCTCTGAGTGCTCTGGGTGTGGGAGCACAAGCCCCAGGGAAGAGGCCCAGGAACCTGTGGCCCAGCCAGGTGACTGGACACTCAGAGACACTTCAGGAGCTGATGACTCCAGACTTTCCCATGCTTAGACTGTGAGGGTATAAAAGCCACGGGGTTCCTTTGTTCAGGGTCCCTCTTTGGAGGCACTCAGCTCAAACTGTTATTTTGCTATTGCTCCAAGATTTAATTATTTTAAGGATCAGGATGTTTGAGACTCAGCTAAGGGAAACCTGGGGTTAATCCCATAAGGAAACCTGGTCTGACTGGGAGTATGGTGGATGTAGCTGCTAAAGGGGCCTTGGTTCCAGATTCGGTGATGCCAGAGTGGATTCTGGATGGTTGGACAGGGAAGTCTCCTTAACTATTGTCCTCCTTTGACCATCCAACTGCTGACTGAAATTACCTTGTAGAATTAAAAGTTTTAGTGGGTTCTGCAACACATTATCTGTCATCAGTCACTTTTGCCACATACATGGGCAAGAACAGCTGGCTGAGTGGAATGGGGTGGGGCAAGTGGGTATTTCAGTGAGAAAGTTCTGCAGGTATCAAACAAAGATTGCAGTAACCTGGGTCTTTCCTTTAGATTTAATTCCTTGATGTTCTACTGCATTTTCAAAGCTGATAAGATCTGCAAGTCCTGATTAACGCCATTTAAATGTTATTTTGAGGAACAAACAGTACAGAAGTCACTTGCACATTTTGTGCTGCTGGAGTGCAAAGCATTCATCAGCAAGTTACAGTCTGCTATGAGTATTCTCAGTTCAAGCCACTTTGATTGGATAAGGGTCTGGAGTTTAATTAATTTTGTCACCATTTTGATGTCTGTTTATATATTTACACCATTACTATATGACTAATGTCATGTAACAGCCATAAGAGTGTAAGCAAAAACTGTATTTTCTGTGTTGCCCTGCTTTTTGTAGCCTTTGAATCTGCTTTGACAGGGCTTTCTGTCAAGCTCTAAGTGGCTGGAATATTCACTGAACTGAAAATTGCTGCCAATGTTTGTTTAAATCTGCAAGTATTTGTTGTAAACATCTGTGATGATTGGTTAACTGTAGCACTTCATGCAGGATCTGCTAAGATTAAGGACACTGTTTACACTGAAAAGAACTATTAAAAAAATTAACAACAACAACAAAAGAACAAACCTGTGTATCTTCATTTTCTAATGTCTTTCCCCCCGATTACTTTAATAGAAATTACTAATGTCTTTGTTTTCAACATCTAGAATGATTTTTTTTAAATAATCTTTTTCATGCATTCATTTTTTTGTTTGATTTTTTTTTCTCCATGTACTGTGTGAGTCAGATCTGTTAGTGCAAGGTGTGGATTTCTGGCAGTATCTCAAGTAAATACATCATGGAATCATCTATTTGTTGTTCAACTGATAGCACTCATGTATTCTACAAGCCAAGAAGTAAATGATCATCTTTAAAGAACTTTGGTGAAAAATCCTGAGATGGAGTGGATACTGGTTTTAAAGGCTAGTTTTTTGTTTTAGCTGGTTCACAGGGTTCTTGTCATGGTATACCCGCTTATGCTTCAGAAATTTTGCCTGAGACCTAGATAAAAGCAGAACAGCTTTTTAAAAAAACATGGAGGCACTGAAGTGTAGATTCTGTCATTCCAGAAGGAGTTTAAACTACAGCCACCCGACAAACAGCTGAATTAAGGTGTGTTCAGCAGTTTGAAGCTATGTATCATGTGGATGTCAAAACATCTTTGTGTGTCAACTTTTAGAGGTTGTTTCTTCTTTATAAGGAAAGGCACCTGGCAAGTGCAATACTGAACAATTTAATTGACAAAGCCTGCAAAGAAGACAGCGATAAATCTGAAAATTAAGATGTGTTTTTTCAGTTGTGACATTTATTGATACTTGTTTAAATAGAGACTCATCAAGTTGTTCTCATAGCCTTCAGATGCAGTCCATAAGCAGTAATGAGGAGCTTTGACATTTTTCTTAGCATTGTTCTTAAAAGTAGCCTTTGCCCTGTACCCTTTGGGAACATATGTATATTCAATGTGCATAGAAGGAAGAATTATTTATCAAGAGCATGAAGAAAAATTTGCAAGCCAACAAATTTTTTCACAAATTTTTCAAGGGAGACCTGAAAACAAACAAGTAATTGCTTGCAGTTTGGGATTTGCAGTTGGATTTTTAATGCACTGTTTATTGGTGCATTGTATTGTGACCTATTTAGCTTGAAGGATGTTTCTACACAGCTGCCCTTTACTGGTTCAGTAGAATTGCTAATTTTCTCTTGTGTATGCACATACTGTCTCTCACAAAATGCTGCTGGGGATATTATTCTTGCAAGAGACCAGTTTGACAGTCTTTTAGACTGAATGGTCGGGGTTTTCTACTGAGCAGTGTCTGGAACTGGATTGTTGTGGAATGTATGCAAAGATAATAAAAAATTCTCTATAATAATTAATAAAAAGAGTCCAGCTAACTGTCTGCCCCTGCTTTGTGCGCTCCTGATACAAGTAAATGAGGAATTTTTAAATAGGCCTTATGAAAGCACTAGCCTCTCTTCTGCACCAGCCCCTGATGGCTTACCCTTCACTTACTCAATTGTTTGGGTTATGTTTACTAGTCATTATTGACCTCTTTGTTAACATAGCTACTGTTGACATCACTCCCTATCCAAGAGAGATAAGGCCTTGTGTTCTGTTGCAGTGTTACAGGGCAGCTGTCCAAGTGCAAATTGTTAATCTATATTTGAAATATTTGTCTTTTGAACTTTGTAATAAGGCCTGCTTATGTGGGGGAGGAGAAAAATCCTTTTAAATGAATGCAGTAGTCTCAGTATAAAATCCCACAATAATTCAGTGAAATAGCAAGGAGAATATGTTTTCCAGCTGCTGTTTGTAGATTCCTGTTGCTAGGATGCTTGATATCATCCGGTCCCATGGTTACGGTCTGCCTATCTTTGCTTTTCTTGACAACAAGGTTAAAGACTATACGCTCATTACTTATCTGATTAGAACCAGCTCAGAAAATTAATGCTAAGAGGAGAAAAAGTCTTATGAAGCTCATGCAATCATCAGGATGTTGGGTTTCACTAATGAACTGCTAAACCCGTGAATGACTCATTGGAGAGGTGGACATGAAAACCTGCCTTGCTTGCATTCATTTTATTGACTTTAATTAGGGGAAATATGTCCTTCAGTGGGATAACTTGCTACTGTAAGAATAATGTCTTTGCAGAAAAGGGAAGCTTTTGCTCTTTAGAACAAGGCTGGCTGTTTGTGCCTTGCATTAAAAGCATGAGCCATTTAACCGTGTAGTCACTGGACAACTGGATCATACATCTCATTGCCTTATCTATGCTAGTAGGTTGTAAAAGACTGCTCCTTCTCAGCTCACTCAAACATCTCCTTGGTACTGATTAACCAATGTCAAAATGTGTTGTAGGAACTGCAGAAAGCAAGCAAGCAAGAGTTTTTTCCTGAAGAAAATCCCAATGCTTTGTGCTCTAAAGAAATAACAAAAAGGAAGAAAATAACACATTATCACCTGTGTCTGGAGGAAAAGAAAGCAGAGTTTGGAAAAAAATATCACTAGTTTATTCACAAGTTACCCAAATACTCCTTTGGGCTTCTAGTTTTCTCTGCTTGGTAATTACGTCCATTGTCTTCAATGGTAAACCTTGTTTACCATCCACGAGCTGAATCAATCCTTCCCTGACCTCATTAGTCCAGCTGTTGGCTGTATTCTAAGCTATGTGGCTGCTTAGTTGCATCTGACATGCTGTTCTTTCTCCCACCAGTCAGGACCAGAACAGCTCACAGGGCTTTAAACTCCCAAAGAAATCCAACTGCTGTTAGTCTGGGATGTAAATCCCCTGGCTTGTTATAACCCCTCAATGCAGCGTCATGCACAGTACTTGAAACTTCCAAGTGCCAAGACCGGGGCTGTTACAAAGCTGACAAATACACATGCAATCTGCCTTTTTAAGATGGGACATTTTGTTTAAAAATGCTTCAGTGAGTTTCTCAAGTTTTCACTGCATTGATGCCTTGCCATAAAGAATTTCCATCAATAAATTGGCCTCCTTTGAAAGATACTGTCTTAAAAGAAGATCCTGAACAACATCCAGTTACCTTGCCATGGCTCCTCTGTTCTGGGAGCATACTGGCCCCAAATTCATTGTCTGTGATAAGACAATCTCACATTATTATTGTGTTTTTACATGAGTAGTAAGTGTTCTAGAAATGGCTGTTAAGAATGATTTGTTCGTTATGCCTCTTTGGCTGTACTTTCTCTTTTTTCTGCTTATGTCCAAGCATGGAGGCAGGAATGAAAAACTAGGAAGCAGCTTGTCATCTACTGGTCACTTTCCAAGAAGGGACTTTCTTCACTTGAGTTAAGGTGGTTTATTGCCTCCATATGATCACTATAAAGGACAGGTAATATCAGACTCTTATTAAGTTTGTAGTTGTGTATCTGCCATACTGAGCACACTTTGGTTAGAGGGCACCATTGATCCTTTTGATTTTCCATTTGTTTGGGCAACTAATACCTATTTGAAGGGATGAATAACAGGCTACAGTCATAATGTGACCTACATAGGAAAGACCAAAGAGCATGGTCCCAGTTGCAGCGGGCACTTGAAAGAAAAATCCCTTAATGGATAAGTACTGCTTCCACCACTATCAGTAACTTATCAATCTCCTGTTTTAGATAAACATAAGATGCCTGCAAATGAGCTTCACACATTCTCTTTGCTGTATGTGTGCAATACAAAGGTAAATTTCAAATTTAAGTGACCAGTTCTGAAGAGGCAGAATATTAGTCCAGGAAGATCATTCTCTGTTTTGACAATAATTACTTGAAGAGTATCAAGGAACACCAAAGTGAGTATTCCACCAGAAGGATGCTCTAACCACTCTTAAAGTTCCAGTATTCGTGGGCTTTGTAAAAATACTCCTCTGAAAAAGTAGAGTTGAAAGAACCACATCAAAAACTTCTTGCAGATCTGCAAGAAGGCTACTGAAGTTTTAAATTAATATAATTTCCTTAAAATCCTTAGCTTTAAAATTGTCCAGTTGTTTACAACCAGTCCTGTGTCAAATCATATGGTAACAGAGGGGTTATATTACCAAATTCAATTCCCAAAGAGTTCTTGTCTGTACAGATGTGGCTAAAACCAGCCGACATTACCAGTTCTTAGTCTTATCAGGAGTTGTTTGTCAAACTAAACCCCAGATGTGAGAGAATTCATAGATGTTCCTTTATGCCCATGGTGCCAGCACGACAGTTCTGTGAAATTCCCCGGTTTGTTGATTTTTCTCTTCCCATGCCGGTACCACAATTTTCTTCCTTTTTTAACTGCTGCTTGTAGTGTTCTGTTTTCAAAAGATTATAAATATACTGGCTATCTGGATGATCCAGAATATTTACCACCTTGCTCAGCTGCAGCTTTGCCTAGGTGAGTGTTGAAAACTTTCAGGGCTGGAGATATCAAGTATCTCTGGCAATCTGGTTATACAACCCCTCTTATGGCAAGCTTGTTCTGATATTTTTCCTAACATCCAGCACGAAAATGATAAAGCAGGACCTGGGTACTTCATCTTGGAACAAGTTCACAGCTCTAAAAAAGCAAGACATCTTTCTTCAAATTATGTCTAAAACTTTAGCTATCCATGTTTTAAAGGGGAAAAGTGGGTCTTATTTCACACCAACATTGATCCAACTAAACAAGGTGAGAACTTGTCCCATGCTGAAAAGTGAATATATCACATTATTTTGCTAATTTTTTGTGGTGAAAATCTGGCAATCCTGAAAATGGTAATTTACTTTCTTTTCACACCTGCTGCCTTTTTTTCTCCAAAATTTTCCAGATCCATTCATGGGCACTCTTCTAGGACTGGCTGGAAAGATTATGCAGACTTCTGTAAGAACATTATTATAATAATGTCCACTGATAAAGGGTTGTTCTATAAAGAACTGTATAAATCATATGCAAGAGTCTGAAGCCCTCAAGTGGGTTTAACTGAGTAGACATTGTTGTGTTAAAGCACACTCTATTTTTTTTTCCATGTAAGATACTTCTTCACTTCCCAGCTCCACTTTTTACTTAAAATTCTTGTTCACACTACCTTTGACAAAAGTGTTATGATTTCTGCCATTCTGCACGTTCTTTGTTCTTAGAAATGACAGAAAAACTTTGTTGAGCTCTGTCAACCCCCTTCAAGTCAATGTGTGAGAGAAAAATATTGCCTTCTCTTTGCAGTCAGTGTTGTCTTTGTGGGTTTAGTGCGTGCTTTTTCATGAGTTCTGTGGAGAAGTAATAAGCATGGGTTTGTATGTTTATTTTATTACTGAACATTAGTATGCTGAGAGCATGATGAAGCAGATGATATTCTCTGCTTTGTTGCCCTTGGGAAGGACTCAGGCTGTCACAGACTGGCAGCCAAACAGTTTGTTGGAACAGCAGCTTTAGAGCATGACATAATGTGCTTTCAAATCACTTCTGAGTTGGGTCAAAGGGAAAAAAAACCCGACGGATTGACCACAAAGAGAGGATTTGCCTGCTATCAGGTTGCTGAGGGGCTCTGACCTAGATATAAGTGGGACTGTGGCTTTTTCTTTCCAGTAGCACAAAAACATTTAAAGAGGGGATTCCACCTCCAACTTAAAGTGCACTTTGGCACTGGCTCTAGAACAAGCTCCATAACCCTGTCTGTTCTCACCTAAAACTTCATTTTACTTTATTTTAAGCTTAGTCCTGTGAATAATTTTAGTGTGGGAGAGCAACTGAGAAACTCTACTAGAAATTACATAAAACCTCTGCAAACAATGCAGCAGCTATTAACACAATGTCTGTAAATGGATTTCTTGTGACTTTTAAAGTGAGAGTCGTGGAAATCCAGCTCCTATGAGAAATGCTGAGGTGGTGCCTTGCATTTTGCACATTCTTCTGTAAAACAGCTTTCAAGTTAATGCTAAGCTTTGACTGTATATCATCACTTTTTATTAGCATATTAGCATAATTATGCTGAATCATTTGCATAATTAACCAAATAGCTAAATATACCAGGAGTTGAACTCCATGATCCTTGTGTGTCACTTTCAACTCAGCATATTCTCCTAGAAGAAAGTAGCATAGATTTTTCTAATGGCAAATAATATGGCACTGGGAGGCAGTGTTTTCAAGAACAGAGCTTTTAGCCATTCTGTGTTCTCACATGAAGCTAAAAAGCTCTTGTAAAAGTGCTAATTTCCATGCCATTTTTCATTCTCATTTCAAGCCAGTATGAAAGACTTGACAGCAAATGGCTTAATAAAATAGCTGCTTTAAGAAGACAGAATAAATAAGACAGAAAAAAAACAGGAATATAGGTGGAGAGTAAATCTTTTGTCCCTTCAGATGCAGAAGCACACATGCACACAGCATCAGGTGGACCCTGGACAGACTTTGCACAGTATGCTAGGCAAATTCCATCCGTGGACAGAAGTTCCACCTCTTTGGTCCTTCAAGATACTTAATAATGTTCTTACAAGTAAGAAATTCTACTCCTGAAGGTTATCGAGGTGAGAACTTCTGGCTGCACTATTGATCATGGACAAAGATGTGCAGGTGGAGCAGGAGCTGCCTGTGGGCTCCTCTGCTGCAGCCAGCTGCTGAGGTGACCCTGCAGACATGGGACACACAAACACAGGTGAGGGCCACACAGGTGTGCACAGCAGAGCAGAGTAGAGCACAGCCTGAAGGCCATGCTTGGTGTGTAGCACAGCACAGCGCAGCTCTGTGCCTGCTCATGCAAGCTGCGATGTGGATCACCAGCTCCTCTACCTAAAGCAAGTGGTTTTCCAGGCAGGATAAACACGCCCACTGATCTAGGTGTTACCAGCACTTGTCGTTTGTTTTTTCCCCTCTGTGTTCACTCACGTATTTGCATTCATACTTGATTCATACCAGTCCCAATATTTCTGTTTCTCTGCAATGCTACTTTTGTATGTCGCTCCTGGAAGTATAGTGGAAAATTCTATCTTTTTCACTCAGTGCTTTTTTCCCCCTTTGACTCAAAAACTGTAAGAGATCATGACTTTAGCTTCTGAAGTGTTTTACTTTGAAAAATACCTATTTGTGAAACTAGCGCCACTTAAAATTAAAAATTACTAGAACACAAAATAAGCAGCTGCATCAATCAGTGTGTTTATCTTTCCTTCTTGCTATGAGAGGAAGCACAAGACTGGGTTATCAGACTGGTGGCGATTAAACACAGTGCTCTGATTTATTTTATAAAATACTATTCTGACAGAGGTGTTCTGAGACAGTCATTATGTTACCTGAGGGTTTTGTGGTTGCTTCTGGGTGTAGTTCAATATATGAAGAATGGCAGGGCAAAATTTAGTGGCTTTATTGCAGACTTATTTTGTTGGGGAAAAAAAAAAACATGTTACTTACTGTGAAACTTTGCCAAATAATTTTCACAGGGATTTCTCTCTATCATGCATGATGCTTTTTTTTTTTTTACTCTTATATTTCATTTTGGGTTTTTTGGTGAGCACTTTTCTGTTTTACCCAACTGGTAGACCAATAGTGCTTTGAAAAAATATTTTCCAATTGTACTTAATAAAACAAATCAATATTATTTTAAGCCAATTATCTATGAAACATTAGGCTACAGAGGAATATAACAATTCATAGAACCAGAGCTTTGGAAACTGAGCTATAGAGCTCATTTGGGATGGTAGCTGCTAAATCACAGCTTTGAGTACATTGTAGTCAACTGCCTTAGGGACTTTGATGTCCTTAGAAACCTGAAGAAGTTTCCCCTTTGATTCCAGTTCTTTTCACATCTCTTTGCTGTATGAGACAAATTAATTCTTCTGGCTCATATTAGAAGTTCTTCTGCTGTAACAAGAATGTAGGAGCATACTGAAAGAATTTCCAATTAATTTCCATTCAATTTTTTGCTTGACAATTGAGTACTAATGAGTGGGTTTCTGTTGATGTTTGTGGGCTTTTTTCCCTTGTGGCACATCAAGTATTTTCCTTCTGTATCTCTGTGATGCAATCTTCTCCTAAATAGGATATACATCCAGTAGAAAAGTACAAAGCTGACAAAATACATAATTTTTGCTCTGAGTAACTCAACTGGCATCATTTTAGTGATCATTCAACCATGAGCATTTAAATGCGATCTGAGACTATTCTAGGAGAAGCCTCATCTCCAGTGTAGCTTTGTTTTCTGTCTGACATGACTTGTATGGCTGCTCCATGCGCACACATACACAAAACGCAAACAAAACCAAAGCAGCCTCCCCAACTCCACCCCCACCCCCCAAAAAAATAAAGGAAGGACCTCAGCATCTGAGGCTTTGAATGTCCTCTAGCAATGCATGCTTGATTTAACCCCATTTTAATGCCCGAGTTCTTTTCCTCCTTATACTAACTTGCTCTTGTTCACCGCAAGAGCTCTACATTCCTAGAGCAGAAGTAGCAGAGTGCATTTTCCTATCTCAGGTATCCCCATTTGTAGCCTGACACAAAATAATCCACCAGTAGCAGTACTTTGACACATCAGAGTGTAAGATTTGCTGTTTGACTTGGGGACAAATACTCTACTCAGACATCCTGTTACAATGGTGATAGAAGTGGAAGAAGTCAATCTAAACACCTGAATACAAGTATAACTTGATCAGCTTCAGCAAAATTTGGCAGAGCATTCACATGTGTCTTCTAGTGTGGAAAGAACAGTCTCCAATTCCATTAATTAATTAAAAAAATTTGTTGTATTAATTGTAATTATTGACTAGAAAATACTCTGATTTTACTCTAGTTGACTGTTTACTTCATATTTTCTAGTTGCTTGGCTTTTATTTGCAATAAATTAAGAGTGCAACTCAGCTATTCAAACACTTCTAAGGAATAAGCGTCAAGTGGCCACATATGACATTAGGCCTAAATCAAAACCAGCTCAGAATTTGAGAACTTTTTCTGTATTTGACCCCTTGCTTCATGTTGAACCACAGTCCTGAGCAGTACTGAACAGACTGTTTTGATGTGGTTTGGTTTTGTTTATTTTGGCTTTAATCAGAATTTTCTATTTTTTTTAAGTAACAGTAACTGAGAAAGTAAGGGAAGAGCGAATCAAATGCTACGTCCTTTCGTGTTAACAATAAAGGTCTTAAATTTGGTAGGGCTAGAACTTCATGTATTGATTTTAGGTTGAACTTCAATAAATTCATGTCTGGTGCCAGTACATATTCACACTGATCAGATGAGCTCTGACAAAGATCTGTTTGTCTTAACACCAATAGAAAAAAAAAAAAAAAGTATCACAACTAACTCTATTGGATAGGCTCATGTTATTTTCCCTAGATAAGAAATAAGATGACATGTTGTAGCTGCTTGGATAAAAATCACTTCATTTTAACACAGATCTACATCTCTTAACAATTCATTTGCTAATCAATGAACACTTGTCAACCGTTGTCTGTTAAAAAATGTCACAGTAAAAGAATTCTTACTGTCACACAAAGAAAATACTAGTGGAATCTAGTGCCAGGGGCAGTCAGCAAAATTCGCGATGAACAAATAGGTGACTTTGAGCAATGCTTCATATATTTTGTTATTTGCTGACACAAAGTAATTAAAACTAAACTGAAAAAAAAATACCCAGCATCTCAGATTCCAGCAGCTAACTGCTGCAAGTACCTCTTCAGGAAGCCTTTGTTTTGTGGTCAGCCTTGCTAAAGTTTTCCTCTCTCATTTCAACCTTCCTTGCTCTCCCTGAAGCATTTGAGAATGTAGGTCACCTAAGGCAAAGCAGTGCTGAAAAAGCCTTGCACTAAGGAAAGAGTATGGCATGGCCATTTCCATATAAATTCCGTCAAGCTTTTTTACTGTCTTAACTGCAATGCTGAATCTTAGGTATTAGGCTTCACTGAAGCTTACCCTCTTCGCAGTTCTGAGGTCCACCTCTGGCCATGTCCACTCCTGTCAAAAAGAGAAGTGTGATTTATATCCCCTCCTAAGAGTATTTTAGGGCTCTGAAAAAGTGCTGCACTAACAAAGACAGAGTGAAATGGGGACTACACATGATAAATCAAATAAACTACCAAAAAGGGACAACAAAATGTTTTTCAATGATTAACTGAGGAAGAAAGAAATCAGAGAACTAATAAGGCTTCAGCAAGTACTTTAGTCTTTGTCCATTGTATGAAATTATGTGGAATATAGATATTTAGAAATGGCTCAGTGGTATGGGCTTTTGAATGTGTTGTCTTTAACTACAAAGTCACTGGCTTTAACTACAGTCACTTAACATAGAGTTACAATATTCAATGGATGAAGGACCTGTCTCATCATAACCTTTACATCCCCGCATACTTCCCTAATAAGACTTTTTTTCCTTTTAAGTAATGACTTTGTGCTACAATATTCTATGTTGCTCAGATTCCTCACTGCAAAATGCACTGTCCCCAATTTATGTGAGCAAAACAGGTGCATAGGGAAACTGAGAATGTTGATAGCTTCTCCATGGAAAGTCTGCACAAAATGTACTACTGGAATCCATGTTTCTTAAATCGTAATATAAAGCATTGGATGTGCTGCAAAGTTTACCCTCTCCTACAGCTGTTCCACATTGTCCTACTTTTTGTTAGTTTTCACTTTTTGGAAGGGCATTGGGGAAGAGAATGTAATAGAAACTGGAACAGTGTTCCATCTGAGAGGAAGATCATGTGATTGAGTTCTCCCAGAAGGAATTTCTGTGCAACAGAGAAGACTGAGTGAGAAAGGGTGTTTTAAACTTCACAGTTGCTGAAGCTCTGATTGAAAATTAACTTTTCATTACAATTTTTGATGGAAGGCTTGGCAATGAAAATTTTATCATGGTCAATAATTTGCAGGATTATGCTCTGTGATCAAGTTATTTCATTAATATATGTGCACATCTGCAGTCTGGCTTCTATATATGCATGATTTTATCAATAATTCATATTTCAGTAAAAGTGATGAGCAGTCCTGATTCCTTAAATATAACCAGATTAGCTTCTATACAAAGTTATGGGACTGCATGTAGCAAAATACAGAATGTCCTAAGTCAAACTTTCTGTGTATGAGAATGGCCCTTTAAGCTTGGCTACCAATTTGAACTTTTGCCACACTGTTCATGCAATTAAATATTCCTTGCAATTTCATGTATTTAGAAATACATTTTACTGCTAGTGGGTATCTGGCAGGTAGCTAGTTTTGCCCTCCTGTGAAGTGAATATGACTATACATGTAGCTGTACATAAACTGACTGTGTGTAACATAGTAGGACATATTGGCAATATGTATGTTGCACTTAGATATACAAATGACAACATTTATGACTATTGGTATAACTTGGAAAGCTGTACATAATTTTCACAAGATGGAGTAAGCTTGATGGATTTTTAATTTCTGTAACTATTCCAAGAAGTGGTTAGAACAAGGGAAAAGCTGAACAACCTTTATTTTTCTAAATGAAATTATTACTAGGCATTTAAGAATTATTCCATAAATTTGATGGAAGTTTCAGCCTAATTAATGCTCTTTGATTCACAAAAATTTCTGATTAAAAGTATCATATTTGAAATTTACAAGTGAGCTAAAGAGACCTTTTATAATAATTATGTGATCATGCTGATACATTTCCCTACCCAGGCCCTGATGGCTCAAGAAATCCTTTTATTTACTCTTTACTAGTTCTGGCTCAAGACAGGATGTGTCTTCTAATTCACTGAGTAACATAAGATTTATGTAATCTACTATTTTGTCAGCATTACATCTCATGTCTCTCAATTTGGGAACTAATGTTGGCCACAAAGCTTTCCAGCTCTGGTGGAACTGGTTTAATGTATTAGCAAAGCAGCTGTCTAACCAGGAAAGAATTCTGTGCCTTGTGGAGAACCAGGCAAGGAAGGAAGAAACAGCAAAACCAAAAAAAAAAATTAAAATAACAAAATCTTTGAACAGAATTCATATGAGGACAGACAAAGAAATAACAGAAATGGGCAGTAAGTATAGAACCTTGAAAATAAGCTGTGTCAAATGCAGGAAAAAGATCTGCATCCCTCCAGAACACTTTGTCTTTAAATGGAAGTGGCATGTCAGTTGATGAAGACAATGAAGTAGGGAAATATGTACAGTTTTATTTTGAATAGATTTGTGTTCTTGCAGCATTAATTTAAATCAGTAATATTCTTGAATTCAACATGAAATCTGGTTGTCCTTTTCTTACTATGTAGATCTGGAAAGGGAAAATGTAGAGAAATATTTCTACTCTCTGTAGCAAGAGGTCTGTTGCCATCAGACCAGAGGCAAGAAAGTTCATCATTAAACTGCAGCTTGTAAGAATTTTGTACTCTGAAAGTCCCAGTGGGACCCAGGTTATAAGCAGTGCCTGCACTCTGCTCCATTCCTGGGTTCTAAGGATATGTTGCAGTAGCTTGGGAGTATTTAACAAGAGTGTGTCGGAGACAATGACATTCGATCAGTCATTTAGTCTGTTTAAAAGAGCAAAGGAGAATTTAAAATGCTGAGTCACACTGAAAAGCCATCAGGTTGGGTCTCATGGGAACCCACAAAATTTGCCTGTGCCGAGAAGAAAAGATGGTATCCTTCATCCACAGCAACAGCCTACAAACACAGCTGTACTGACCTCCTGCGGAAATGCAGCTAACCTTAGGACAAGATAGTGAGAGCTCCAAGTTGCGGTCAAGGGTCTTTTCTCTTGCGAGAGAATGGACTGCCTGAGGAGACCAAGATAACCAAGGGTTGGACTACTCTCCAGAGTTTCTGTGAGGCCCTGTTCTGTGGCAGAGCACTACTGTCTCATCAATGTACAACTGAATAGATTCTTCTCTGGTCTGAGAAAAACCACCCTTTGTGCAAGGATGAGGGAGGGCTTCTGGGAACTCTCAGGAATTATTCATAACAGTGTAATTGTATTATGTAACATAAGTGTACCGAGCGGTGTAGAAATCCACAACACACATGTTGGCATTCACATTATTTCATTTTCTGAAAAATGTCCAAGGCACACATAAGGACTCAACAACAGCATTCTTGAACTAAAAATTCAAATAAATGCAGACAAAGAAAAACTGCCAATTTTGCTTTAAAATATGGAAGAAGTTAATTTCCATAGAGGATTAAGATGAACCCAAAGTTACATTACTTTATTAAGATAGTGTGATAATATGTTGGGTTGACTGCAAGGCGCCCACCAATCCCATTATCACTTCCCTGCCCCAACAGGAGATGTGACAGAAGGCTCATGGGTCAAGATAAGGACAAGGATATGACTCCGTAATAACTGTCATGGGCAAAACAGGCTCAGTTTCGGGAAATTATTTTAATTTATTGTAAATCAAAAGTAGGATAATATGAAATAAAAACAAATCTTAAACACATTCCTTCCACTGTTCCTTCCTTCCAGGGCTCAACTTCACTCGTGACTTCTTTATTTCCTCCTCCTGAACAGTGCAGGGGGATGGGGAATGGGGATCCAGGTCAGTTCATAATGCTTCGTCTCTTCCTCCTCATGCTCTTCCCCCAGCATGGGGTGCCTCCCATGGAAGACAGTCTTTCAAAAAAATTATACAACACAGGTCCTTCCCTTGGGCTGCAGTTCTTCATGAACTGCTCCAATGTGGGTCTTTTCCACAGGATGCAGTCCTTCAGGAACAGACTGCTCCAGTGTGGGCTCCCAGATGGGGTCACAGGTCCTGCCAGAAAATCTGCTTCATCATGGGCTCCTCTCCATGGAGTCACAGGTGCTGTCAGAGGCCAGCACAAGGATGGGCTTTTTCTTCCTTGGTTCACAGGTTCCTTCAGCGAACATGCACCTGCTTGGACATAGGACACAGGGTGCAGGGTGGATGTTTGCTCCATAGGCTGCAGGGCCACAGCTGCCTCACCATGGGCTGCACCACAGGCTGCAGGGAAATCTCCAGTGTCTGGAGCACCTCCTCCTGCTCCTTCTTCCCCTGCAGACCTTGGGGTCTGAACAGTTGTCTGTACCATTCTCTCACCCGTCAGCTGCTGTTGTGCAGCACTTTTTCCCCCTTGTTAAATACACTGTCACTGTGTGCTGCCACCAGGCTCAGCTTTGCCCAGCAGCAGGTCTGTCTGAGCCAGCTGGAGCTGACTCCTGACACGGAAGCAGCTTCTGGCATCTTCTCACAGAAGCCACCCCTGTAGCCTGCTTGCTACCAAAACCTTGTCATGTAATCCAAATACAGATAATCAAAAAATGGCTTTTTGTGATATTATACTAGAATTTTCTAAAATTTAATTTGGGAGGTGTAAAAGACAAACATCTTGAACAACAAACACCAGTTGAAAAATGAAATAAATGGATCATCATTTTGTCTCATGCCTACCTTGGCCACTTGAGAGGGAGATACCTGATACACTGTAAACTGAAGGGTAGGAAAAAGGTTGATGAGGATTAGGTTGGCAGCACATATATGCCCTGAGGTATCACTGATTTATTTTTGTGACTCATTTGTCTTTGCTAAAGCTTCATGATACCACATTTTCAACAGTTCAGGACTAGGAACTAAATTAAATTAAATTAAATTGCTAAATTAGATCTCTAAAACTCTCCATCTGAGAATATAGGGTCTTCAAAGTATGACCAGAAAATAAGTGTTGTTGAGTTTTTTAATAAAAAGCTCATCTCCATGCTCTAAATTTGGCACAGAACAACAATATCAAGCAGGTGAATCTTCATCTGTATGGGGAACTCAGAAAAAATATTCCCTTTCGCAGTCTCAGGAGTGTCAAGAGAACTGATGGTCATCATGCAGGTCTGAAACACACCAGATGAGTTTGGAAAGGCTGTCCAGACAAACTTAGGGGTTGAAGTCAGGGCTACTATTGATGCTGTTTGGGTTTTGCCTTTTTTTCTTTTGTATGTTCTCTATATTCTTCACATTTGTAACTCTGTCACCTATTGTATCAGTAGCTAGTAGCTAATTTTCCATGACCTAAGCAGAAAGAAAACTAAAATTTCAGAGCTCCAAGTCCTGGGGGGTACAAGGCTCTGTG
>VWYP01011677.1:0-21241 GCA_013400435.1 Pycnonotus jocosus
AAAATATTAACCTTTGGGATAACTCTGAGATGATTGTAAATATATTTAATAAACTGAAGTTATTGATGTTGATTTGCATTTGATATTTATGATTGCTATGGTAAATAAAGTCAACTCTTAAAGCTACTGCTAAAGAAATTTTTATTCTTACAGCATCAACAATTTATTTACAAAGCTTTTCTTTCTTTTTTTTTTTNTTTTTTTTTTTTTTTTCTCTTTTCCATGTACAGGTAGTGGCCCAATTTTGGATCCAGACGTTTATGGTATATATTTGATTTTCTTTTCTTTTAATAACAGAAATGAAGGAACTGAAACATTAGGAATTCAAATGTTAGGCTTAATTAAATTGAAATGTCACATAGAATAATACAGCTCTAAATGGTACTTTGTGGTTTTGGTTATCCTGCCTTATATTTAATATATGTGATGACAATATGGTGTTTTAGTTGCTATGCTGCTTTTGATTCACATTAGAAGCATAAATCCACTGCTACAAATGAATGCAGTTGATCCTGTAGGATGACAGCTGTGTGATGTAGTTCACAGACCTTTTGAAGGCATTTCTTGGAGGAAAGAGAGTTTGTGATTTCTCTTTATACAGGTTAATTTATTTTTCCAGGGATGATTCCATACTTGTTTTGCCTCCAAAAATGTACCCCTAAATCCCACTTAGAAATGAAGTTGGCACAAGTAAGTTTTCCTGTAGGCAATTTATTTTGCTCTGTCTGCTCATTTGTACCTTCCCTTAATCTCTCTTGCATAAGCAGACCATCAATTTAGTGGTGCTGAGTGTGTGCCAGGGGATTTTGATGGCACAGTATTCACATTAGTTTTTTAGTTAGGCAAAATGTACCAAGTGAAAGCCAGTGTGCACTGAAATAGAAGCTGCAGAATAAAAAGCAACTGCCTGGTTTTGAAAAATATTTCTGGTATACTTCTGGTGACTAGAAAAGTTCATCTTACCCACCATACACAAACAGCTTGAAGCTGAATCCTGTTAGGAGTACTTTTTATTTGGATGAATAGCATGACTCAGATTACCTAAAGCTGATCTAAATGTTATTGCTTTGATTCCATTCCATGTCATTAAACTTCAGCAAATGTGCAATTGAAGCATCAATTTGACTTCAAATGCTTAGAAACTCCAAAGGATAGCTTCCCCTCCCTCTCTTTCCAAAATCTTTTTTTTTTTTTTTTTTTTTTTTTTTAGGAGAAGAAGGAAAAGGGAGGTTGGGGATGGGAAAGTCGTGATGGTTTGCACAGCTTCTTCATGTGTTGTATTATATAAGCTGTATGCATGAAGATTTTGATTCTGAGCTTTTTATCAAGGTCCTGATGCCTGTGTATGGCTTTAGACATGCTAAAACTGTGCTTTGACTCACTGGGGTGGGTTTCTGCTGAGGTGTGTCCCTTGAGTTTTGCCAGCAGATCACAGCATGCAAGACATAGTCCTGGTGAAGGCAGCTGCCTTCTTTATTCCTGGCTGTTCTTCCTGCTGTTAGAAACTGTTGTCCTTGTGATGTGAGGCAATTTCCAAATGTTTTTGTTAAGTATTTTGAACATACAACAGAAATCAGAAGATCTGGTGAGGTGACATAAGGCTGCATGACACTGAGTTTGCCAAGGGGAGTTCTGCCCACATGGGGCACAGCTTGCCACAAGCGTGGAGCAGTCACTTGTGCCTCTAGCTCACCTCTGTGGCACCTCTTGGAAAAGACAAAGACAGAATGCTGTCCTGACACTATCTGGAAATTAACTGAGAGAAATAGACCAACTCACATGGGTCTGAGCTGGACATTGAGTGCAAAGACAGCTGCTTTGGCTCTGAGTTCATATTTTCATGCCCTGATGCCTCTTCTAATGTGATTGTGAACGTGAAGAGAGACGACCTGGCCCATATCTGCCAAACCCTAGAATGACTGTGCAGAGTGACCCCTCGTGCTGATGTGACTGTGCTGTTGTGTCTATCACCTTGTTTGTGAAATGGCTGTAAAATACTGGCCAGCCTCAGCTGCGAATCACCACAGCTCTTATTAGTCACTGGTGTCTGCATGAGATACAGAGCTCCAGAGAACCTGGCCCTAAAGCAATATGAGCCTTATCATGAGTCAAAAGGCGTGACCCTGTCTGTAGGAGTGCTCAGTGTCTATGTCAGAATTTCATAGTGAAATGAACAGGAATTTATTTAACTCAAATAGTCCGAATTGGGTTGGATAACTGTTGTGGTTATTTTCCTTGCCTGATTCACCCGTTTCAAGGGGCTTTGAAGATCTGGCAGTACCTCAAATGGAGATGATTCACAGTTAGACAGCAAGCAATGTCAGCATACCACCAGTATACTAATGTAGCCTACCTTAGCTCTTGCCCATTTTAATACCGAAGTTCATTCAGAGGATTCACAGATGAGACCTATGGTTCTCATTAGGCCTCCAGTGTGTGATTTCCAGTAGTTTGGAACAGGCCTGAGTATAAGCAGAACTACAAATAACATCAGCTGTTATTTACAAGTAAAATTGGGAGCAAAAAATTTCCTTCTTCAACATTTATTTTACAAAGTCAGAGCAGAAAAAGCTCGAAATATTTGTTTTAGATGTTAGTCTTATATAACAATAATAAATATATGGTTGGCCAAAACCGTCTTTGTGAAAATCTTCCCAGCTAATTGTGAAGGAAGCACAATTTTTTTAGGCTGAAGTACTTATTATAAAGCAGGTTTTGCCTGCAAATAATGAAATAGAAGTCTTCTCCTCTGCTCTGGCAAAGGATGTACTCACAGTGACAGATGGTCAGCACATAATCTTGTCTGAAAATCCAGGCTGCTTGTGCAAGTGAGCCATTCAGGCACCTATTGTGCTACCTGGATGAACAAGGAATTCTTGTTTGTTCTCCTGTTGCTGCTGTTCTAACCTTGCTGCATAGTAAGCTGCACACACAGAGATGCAGTGCAGAGTTGGAGAATGCAAATGGTGAAAGATCAGGAAATTATTTTTTTTTCTCTTGAAAGCTTTGTATATTTAATACGTCTTTTGTCTTGAAAGAGTCCTGTCCTTTGGCATGCATAGTTTAGAGCCAAAATAGACTATGTGACTTGTTTAGACATCCTGACTGTGCTGACTGTAGCACTGGTGCCAGAGGTAGCTGACAGCTTCCTGTACCAAAGAAAATCTGCAGCCTGCAAGTGCTTTGCAGAAAGCAAATGTGTCCTTGCATGCCTGAAGATCAAAAGCACAGTGCAGCTTTTTACTAACACTGCCAGCTGAGCTCTCCAAACTGGTCTTGGGAGCTGAAGGAGAATAGTTCTTAGGTGTAAGCTCTCCTTGCTCTTGCTCAGCTGGAGCTCTATGCTCAAAAATGCTCCTGCTGCTGTAGTTAGCAAGAGCTTTTTCAAATTCACATTTAAGATTTCATCTGAAGGCTTATGGCACTTATGATTTGGTTATGGCTTATGATTTTAGTTGAAGCCAGTAAAGAAATACCCATTTAATTAAAAACTTAAATTATGCTGCTGAAGGTATATTTTATAATAGGTGTAGTTATTGCCCTTTATTTCTTTCATCTGCATACATTACAGTCATGAAATTAAAATGTTATGTGTGTTCCCAGATGTAATAATAAAACAAATACATTTTAAAATTCTGTTTTAATTCATGTTTATCTTAAACTAATATATATAAAATTTAATTATTTTTCTCTCATTTCAGAAATTTTTTCAGGAAATAGTGGACTGTAGATATCTATGTTTTGTTTTAAAGTTCTTTTAAATAATTGAGCCATGGTCGTTCTTTGTATGGAATAGTTCCCTGCAACCATGTCAGTGGAATTATTTTGATAAATTAAATTTCTTCATACCATCTCAAGGACTTTAACTTTTAAACATTTATCTGTATGATAGCAATTCTAAACTGTAACCTCTGTGCATATAACTTTAAAAAATTATTTATTAAACAAATTAAACCAGCTTTTTCATATTTGGTACTAATAAGATAGCTTGAAACCCATCTGCTGAGTTCTCAGCAAAACAAGTGCTCAAACTAATTTCTAAGACTGTTCTGTATTTGACTGAATACAAGACTGGTGAAGTTCAGTGTAGAGGGCAGTCTTTCATTTTTAATGGGAAGTCAGAAGTATATAAAAATAGCTCTCTGGATGGAGTTCTCATTTAACTCTAGTGTTTCCAGCAGGGATGCACATTGTCATGTAGATTGCTTCTTTTTTCTCACATTTGTCAGTCACAACACCTTTGTTCATTTACATGCCACAGTGATTACCCCTAAAACATTCCAGTTTCTTTAGAAATTATGAATTGTGTCCAAAAAGCTTAAATTCCCAAAGCTGGTAGTGGCCTTACCATCTTACAGAGCAGAAATAATATAAAAAAATTTTCCCCATCAAAGCTATGAAGTTATAAAAGCAACATTTTTTCCTTTCTTAAGAGTATGAAACCACACCTAATGATCTTGGAGATGCCACAAATAATAGTAATCAAATCACTTCAACGGATGTTTCCAACAAAGAGAATGAAGATAGCATCACTGTAAGTATATGCATTGTTTTCTGGTCTGTGATCTTTGTGAACTTTCTGGTTATACAATTTACAAAATTGCAGACACTATAAGAAGACTCTGGCTTATAAGAAAACTATAGCTATTACTGTGTTGTAATCAAAACTCAGGGAAAAAAAGGACAAAAAATCAGTTCTCTCAATTCTTGTCCTTCCCCATTTTTTTGAATGAATGAATCACTTCAAGTAAAGCCACTGTTTTGCGTCTTGCTTTTCTGAACAACTTAACTGTCATTTTTTTAGCCTAAGACTTTCTGTCTAATTTTTAGTCAAGGAGAACAAATCTTCATTTACAAAACAAAGACCTCCAAGGTAATTTGAAGATTGTTGGTTGAATACCCATCCTGCAGTCACCTCCATGTTAGAGAGGTGATGTGCTGCAATGAATTTTCAAAATCTAACTGTATGTTTTAAGACATGATTTCATGTTGGTTTTTGATTAAATGGCTTGTGATACATTTTAGTACCAGTGGGTGAACTGATGGGTCTCCTCCTTTGCTGCCTTGCCTCTCATGCTTTCCTGAGCTGAAATATTGGAAACTGATAGTGGGTTACCAGCCAGGTTGATATTGCAATATTCACTACTTGGGTGAATATTTTGGTAATGCTTACATGCTCTTGTTAAGTACTCTTTTCAGAGGCATCTACTCTATATTTTGTGTTCCTTTATTCTGTTTAAATTCCCTAGAACAAATGAGATTTGAGCATCAGTGACTCTCTAAAGCAGCAAGCAGATGAGAGTGTGCATTCATGAACCAAAGAGCAGACTGTGAGGTGGGATAATGTTCTAAAAATTGGGAGGATCCAAGACAGTCTTGTCTCATGTGATAACAGAGTCATTGAACTGCCAAGATGGTAAAGGTGGGACCTGTGAAAGTCCTCTGGTCCAAGCTCCCCTGATTAAAGTAGGACTAGTATGGTTCTTTATGGTTGTGTCCTCTCTGGTTTTGGTATTTCCAGTGATGGAGGCTTCACAGTCACTCCAGGTAATTTATATGAGCATTCAACCATCCCCACAGTAAATTCTTTTCTCCTATGTGTTGTTCTTATGTGTTTTCTTTTAGCATGCCACTCTGCTGGAAGGAAAAAGGGTGATGTACACTCCCTCCCACCTCCCTTGAATGTGTAGGATGTTGAAAAAGTTCTCATAAATGTCTGAATCTCTGTTCTCCACAGAATAGAAGAAACCTCAGCAAGTGTCTGTTTTCTGTACTCTTTGATCTGAGTGCAAATATTCTCCAGTTGAAATTAATCTCTTTTCATAACTGGTTTAATCTGAATGTGTGTTGAATGTTTTGTCTTTGAAGACACAAAACCAAAACAAACAGGTCTATTTGTGTCCTCGTGTGTTTTTTTAGGTGTACGTTGTGGTGGGAATTGCAGCACTGGTGTGCACTGGCTTAGTAATAACCCTCATTATTCTGAAGTTTGGAAGACACTCTAAGTTTGGGATGAAAGGTAAGCAGGGTTGGTTTTACACCTTCCAGAATTGTTGTGGGTTGTATGAGCTGAGACTGTAGTCCAATGAACCAGGAGCAGTTAAAATAGCTGCAATAAATGTCACCACATTTAATATTTTGTTTATTAATCAGGTAAATAAGGGCAGAGGTAGATGAAAACAGAGTTTAGAAATTTGGAATCAAACACTTCTGTTTTATTTTTAAGATAAATGTAATTTCTCTGCCTTCTGCTGCAAAACCCCCTGAGGCAATTTCTGGAGTAAAATATTTCTCAAGTCAATGTAGGTAGGAAGAAGATAGGAAATGAAATTTATTCTGTTGCAAGTTTAATTGATGACAATCTATGCTCTGTGTAAGAGGTACTTTAGACAATAGTACAATATCACATTAAGGTGAAGGGGAAGCAGTGACAAGAGCGGAAGGTGCATTTGGAGTGGATCCTGTCATAGTGGTGCTTTCTGAGAGATGCATTTTCATGTGCTTCTTGGGGAGCAGCATCTGGAGAGAGTCGCAAGTACTCATGTCCCTGTGGAAGGGGGAAATCTCAGCCCTTCATTTATTCATTTATTTGTTTTACAGCCAGATGGAGCTATGTGTAACACAGAGGTACCTGCAACAACTCCATTACTATATTCTTTTGCTGGTATCATCAGTCTGTGTCTGATAATGTGGGTGAAATTGTACTAAAAAAGAAAAAGAGACAATTTTTAAAAAAAAATTTAAAAAACCAACTTGTCTTGTTGAGAGACCTAGAAGATGCTTTGCTGTGTGCTAAAGGAGATGGGTGTTTGTTCTTAAGATATATAGATGAGGGTCTGTGGAGAACATGGTAAGTAATCTCTTGGTAGACTCCTGTTAATCTCATGTCCTTCTCAAATGTGCTTATGACGCAGTACCACTTGGGTGAATATTTTAGTAATGCTTACATGCTCTTGTTAAGTACTCTTTTCAGAGGCATCTACTCTATATTTTGTGTTCCTTTATTCTGTTTAAATTCCCTAGAACAAACGAGATTTGAGCAGAACAGAAATGTAGTTGATGCAGATGAGCTACTGGGATGGTAATCTTGTCTCTCACCTCCTTCTGATATGACAGAGTCTCTGCTGTGTGGAGTAGCATTAGAAAAGAATGGTCATTGTGAAATATCCTGAATAGCAACATGAAGTCAACAGGATTGAGCTGCAGAGTTTTGGCAGAAGGCTAATCTGTGACTTAACAGTTCAGCCTAAATTTTATTTGTGTTCAAGGCTTTCTGAATTGCATTTAGAGAGCTGAAGTAGGTGGAAGCTGATTGAGAGAAACAGTGAGAGTTGTTTGATGTTAGCTCTTTAAAGCTGAATAATTGTTAGGTTTTTCAAAATATGCATTAAATATTTCAACACAACATTGTTAAAGAAACTAGGAAAAAAACCCTACCCTGAGGGAGAATGCAAAAAGTTCTATTTTGTGTTGTAGTTTTAAGTTACCTTCCAGGAAGCTACTTTTTTTTTTGGTGTGTTCACATACAGCTCTTCTCACAAATATAGTGCTCTTTCCTAATCGGTAAGTTTGACCTGAGTAGTTCCTTGTTGCAAAATTGTCCATACAGATAATATTTTATTGAGAATATGACTTTGTGGAAGTAACTATATGAAATTGCAAAAAGGCAGCAACCTCATACATATTGTTTATTTCATTTTTAATGGTGAAATATCACTGTGAGTTACAAATAACTCTAATGTCTTTATGAGAAAGAAGTAACTTTAATCTGTTCCTTAAGTGGACCTCAAACCTCTCCAAAACATGCATTCGCACCTCAGATTCACTGTCTGGATCTATTCATAGTCCAAAGTCCCAGAAACACTCTCTCCCTTTATCATTGTCAGTATTAATGAATTTAAAATTAAACTATATTATATTAAAAGATTGAGATATACATAGACACGTAATACCCAGGCTAACAAGAAAATAGTGTCTGCCCTGAAAAGCCTGCAGTGTAAGTATATGTTGAGAATTGAAATATGAAAATAAATAACCTGATGTATTTGAACATGAGGAAAAAAAGGTAAGCGTGATGAGAAGGGTTTTTTCAGTCATTATTGGTCAATACATTTAAATGTGTATCTTGGAATTTGTGAATAAAAGGGTCAAGTCAGCTACCTGAGAACTCTGAGGCATTTGCAGTTTAATTCAGTCACAGCAAAATCAATCCAGACTTCATGTACAAACAACATACTATAGTGGTAGTTTTTAATAGACAATCTCAGTAGAGAAATGGGAAGGAGCTAAATATCCAGATTTCCATGGAAAATATTTATAAAACAAAAATTAAAAATCCTCTCCAAAACTAATGGTGATTTTTGCATTCATAAGAAGTAACTTCCTGAAGTTACATCAGACAGAAATGCACAAAAGGCTATGTTTCTTTTTTCTGTTATGTTCTGCGAACACAACATGGTCACTGAGACACCCTGTCATTAAATGTCTATGCACCCTTCTTCAACTAGCAATTTGAAAAAAACAAAGTAACTATTCAGTAATAAGAGCAGTCAAACTGTCACCAATGTTATTTTTGATGTAACCACGTATTTGGAAAAATGTTCCATTGAAAATCAGTAAAAAAAAGTGTCTATAGCTAACATAACTGTGTGTCCCGTAGGAAATATCTTTATGTAACGATTGACATTTTCATCTCATTTGGGTTCAGAGCAAGCATCTGCAGCTTCTGTAGACATTGTTTTATGCCTCCTACTTTTAAATGTCAGTTTATCTCATATTTTACATGGGCATCATCTGCCCACTTCTTAAACTTGTGTCTTTGCTGAGCTCTTCTGTACTCACAGAGCTTGAGCATGGTTGGGGTGTGGGACTGACTGTGACTGAGTCCCCAGAAAGAGATGCGGAGCAGGCAGGTGTGTCTGAGCTACGTCTGTGTCTACTCTATGTCAGAGCTGCCCATACCTGGAAACACTGCATGTGCTGAGGCTGCCACAGAGCTCACCCTGATGTCTTCTTTCCAGTACTGTATGGAGCAGAAAAGTGTCCAGTCTACGTGTTAGGGAGCACCAGGTCTTCTGGGAACTTCCAGTTCTTTGGTAGTACTGATCAATGTGTCATCAAGGTCTGTTGAATGGTTGTATAAAAATAAATTATCTCTATTTTTTTTAGTCTTCTCTGCTCATTTGGTATGTCTAAGGTAAGAGAATAACTTAGGATATGTTAATTTTACTCCGTTACCTTTCTAAACTGTAGTAATAGAGTGTTTTTAGAGATGAGGAGGACAACCAAAGCACTCAGAAACGTTTTGTTTGGGGTGTTCTATATTCTGATTGAAGTTGGATTGTACTGTATGAAGCAGTTGTTATAATTCTTGCCTGAATTCTTTTTACTCTGAGAGCTAGAGGAGATAGCAGTTTCTAATGATTGACTTTGGGAACAGCGTTAGTACAGAACAGATCTGTGAAGTGTGCTAGAGGAGTCTTAAAATAGGGTTAGTACAAAAAACTCTCTTGTAGTGCTAGACGTCAGAATTCCATAGCAAAATTCATCAGAATAATTGATGAAACATAATTATCTATTTTGCTGCTTGTGTACATTTTAAACACCTTCTTATACAGGGCCTACTGACAACAGCTTTGTATGAAAAGCTGCTTTTGGTTGCTTGGATCTGGAGGTGAGGTTTTTAGACCCTTGCAAGATGCCGTAGCATAAATGGTGAAAGTTTCAGTTAATTTCGTAAATGCGTTTGTTAAGACTTGTGGGTTGCTCTTACGAAACACCTTGGCTTGCTTGCTTGCTTGCTTGCTGTGGGATGTGAAAGTGCTTATGGTGGGAATTCACTGGAGGCTGCCAAGACAGCTCTTAGCATTTTGTGTTTATTTCTGACTCCATCTAACCAGCTTATGAAACTAAAAAATAACAAGGGAACTGAAGTAGAGAGGACAAGGGAGCATTTGTGAACTCCCTGAGAGGATTTATGGAGGAGTAGTTCTAATCCCATTTTATTCTGCTTTACATGTTGAATAATGATAGAAGTAACCAAATGGTTTGCAGCATAATCAGCCCAATACACAGTTTGCAGATGTTAATCATGCCACTGAGCATGAAGGGAAGTATGGAGAAACTGATGGAAGATAAATTATAAACTTCAAAATAGCATGATTCTTTTAAAAGGATGAAAACATTTTTGATTATATCAACTGTTCCTACTCCAGTGACAAGACAATATCCCAGTACTCCCTACATCCTGGGAAATCTGGAGATGGATAGACATTGATAGAGTATTATCACAGCATTATCTTTACTGATGGAGATAAATGAAGTCTGTGTAGGTTTTACCCAAATCAGAAAGGAAAGAGAAGCCACTCTTACCCAAAGCAGCAAGCTCTGTCTTTCAAGTTAACAGATAGAAACTGACAGAAATAGTGGAAACATGTGAGTACTTGTTCCATGTGAGGTGAGAGGGATATTTTTCATATGTTTGTATGAAGCTTCTGTCAGTGCCTTGAGCTGCTTGCAGAGTGCAAAGATAAGGGAACAAACAGTCTGAAATTTGCATTGTATTTAGGCAATGCCAGCTAACTTCTCGTGTCTGTGGGCTTGCATGTCATGCTTTGGAAGGTGCTTCTCCTTCCTCAAGCACTCTCTGAACTATCACCTGTGTCTGAATATGTGTCCTGACTATGAATTCTTCATCCCTTGCAAGTTGTTGCAAGTCTGTGCAGATCAGGGTACAGAAATTTACCTTTCTGTGATCAGATAATGAGATTTTGTGGTTGATCTAGGAAAGAAAACCATGTCTCTTTTAGGATGAACACACCCAAATACTGCCTTTCCTTAGAATTCTTGCTTGCTGTTTGTCGACTTTTTTGAGTGTAAGTTTAAAATTTGGACTTGTCAATGAGAGTGCTGTTCTCTTCCATCAAGCTGATTAAAAGTTAGGAACACACGCATGGATTTTGCCTGCCAAAGTCCAAACAGGGTATTTTCTCCTGTATCTTGATAGCTCTTTCTCTCAAGTGATTTGTGTTACATGTGTGGGGCTGTGAACGTCCTTGAAAAATTTCTAAATGAAAGCATTGGCTATTCCAACAGAAGCTCTCTGACAGTTCAGGAATACTTCTTCTTACCAGTGTGTTACAGTTCACTATATTTTATTTGCTTGTAACCTTTTGTAACTTTTGAGTTTTGGTCCAAAAGACAGCACAGGGGCAGGCAGCTTGAAACTCATTTCAGTTGCAGCTTATTTCTCGGTTATCTTGCCGTATTTCAGTTTGGATAAGAAGCATGGTACAAAAGCATGGTAAGAGTCTCCTTACAAAGCAATATTATCCTTCTGACACAATGGCATAACATAATGACTGACTTTAACCCTCATTTATCCAAACAATCATATTTACATGAATTTAAATACAGTCCAGGGGAAAATAGAGTGCCTTAACATTCTGTCTGAGACTTTGCATATTCCTTTGGCTGTGTTGTAATGTTACTTAAGGGCTGTCAGGAAGGATCTTTTGTGTCTTACTTGCCTGTAAGCATATAGGAAATGGTCATTGGTTTTTCTGCTTTAATACATTTTCCTTGAGTTCACCTTGTTGTTGGAGAGGGGCTGATTGAAATGGACTTAAAAAACCCCTCTGCTTCATTGATATTAGTGATTGAAGAATTAGGATTTTGGAGTGTTTAGATGACTCTTAGTAGTTTGAAATGTTGATGTGGAAAAAGAGAGTTTTTTATGTTTATTAGTAACTCATGTATCACATGTCTTGCTAAAGCAATTGAGTTATTGGTTATAGAGTAGGAGAAAAGTGAAATGCAGTTAAAATACAAATACTTCTACTTTTCATTCTAAAACAATTACAGAATAAAAGCTTTGCATATTTAGCAAAGATCTGTAGTTTGACAAGTAGGACCTAATGTTCAAATTAGTGTGCACTAAGCTTGCAGTAGCAATGGCTACAATTTTCCCTTTTCAGAGAGATCATTAAAAAGATCAAGTTTGTAGCTTGGGAACGCAACTTTTGCTTGACTTTCATCAAGTCACTGAAATACTGAGCTTTTTGAGTTTCCATTTTTACCTATAGAAGTAATTTTGTGCTGTGTTATACCTACCCAAATGCTAATTCTGTGGGTGTCAATCCTTTAATATCTTTAGAACATTCCATTACTTAGTCAATGAGCAGGATATAAAAGAGGGCTCAATTCATGTGAGTCAGTGTTGTAAATCAGATGTAGAGAAAAATGACAGTGCTCAAATCTGCAGTATTTTTAGTGAGTAGACAATGTAAAGGCAATGATGATATTGCTCATTCTGAACAAGAGCTTTTTTTATTGTTTGACAGTGACATTCCAGTCCCTGTCGTCATGGGCCAGTCATTTAAATTGTCTGTCTTAGGTGCATCACTTGTTAATGCGGGCTGTAATATTGCTTTACCGCATGAACATTTGGAAGATAGAGTTGTTAATGCTTTTAAGTTTGAAGAAGCGCATTGCTGTAAGTACATCAAAGAATGAGAGTTTGTATCAACTGATCCATGAAGGTAATTTCATGTAAAGGATTTTATAAAGATCTTAAAATATTTAAGCTACCATTCTCTTGTGTTTCAGTAAATAAAAGAGCAATGTTTATTGCATTGGTTTGGATCTGTGCCACCCTATCAGAGCATACTGCTAGACATTTTTAGAGTTTCATTGTTCTTATCTATATAAAATTTGATCTCTAGGTGTCAGGTGTCTGTTTTGGTCTGCTATTAGGTTTCCTTAGTCCAATCCTAAAGTGCAAGACACCATAGAAGAATGTAGCTGTTTCTGTAATAGGAACAAACAAGTAGATGATGCCTCATACGTAACACAACATTTTATGAAGACAGCTCAAATCTGAACTGGGAAGTGTTTAATGATGCGGTGGCACATTTGACTCTGATCTGCTTTGATTGTGAGATGTAAACTCAGTTGTGATGACTGAGGGAGAAAAGGAGTTGCTAGCTTGTAACTTAGAGCTTAGAGCTTTACATGATTCAGACTACTATGGTGGTACTATTAACACTGATATTATGAACAAAGGAGAATTACCTGAGACCTCGTGGCCATTATTAATAAAAAATTAGGAAAGCAAGTGTAAACAAGTACCTATTGTCTCTTATTCCCTCTCCCCTAAAAGAGTATGCAAGCAGATAATGGGATGAAGGAGCATGCATGTATGTGGTGTGCATGAAGTGAAATGGAGAACTGGGGAGATGCTGAGTAGAAGACAGCTTAGAGATGAAATGCAAAGTGATTGAAGAGAAGGCATGGATACATTAGAAGTAAGAAGAGCCAAAAATGATAATTGCTAAGGCTCTACCTTGGTATGGGTTGAGGCACACAGAAATAGCAGAGCTCTTAGTTCAAGATAGTGCAAGAATAAGACAGAAGTTTAAACTGCAGAGTCCCAACCCCATGTTCAGCCTACATCCACATTTGCTTCATAGGTCTTTATTTTACGGAGCCTAAAGTTTCTCTTTTGTTTTTTTTATGCGCAAAGAGTGAATTCTCACCTGCTTGTATATGAACTTTTTGCCCATATGCAGATCATGCTTTTTTGGGAAATGTGTTACTTTGTGAGGGCAAATTGTCATTTAGTCCATGGAGAGTTTTAGAAAGAAATTAGATGGGATATAGGAGGAAATAAGGGGATGAGAGGAATGGAAGGTGGAGAGAAAGTAGATCATGATAATGGTAGGTTTACCTGTGATCCGAGTGAAGAAGTAATCAGATGGAACAGAAATCAGTTAATCAGAAGGAAAGAAAACTACTAAAGAACAGCAAATCTGGTCTATATTATCTATTTATCTGTCTATCTGTCTGTCTGTCAATCTATCTATCTATCTGTCTATCTGTTTTTGAGTTGTCCCAGTTCTCCAATGGTTTAAGCATCATTTACTATAAATGTGCTTGGTTTTGATCTCCCTTTGAGGAAGTGTCAAGGCTCAATGCTAGAAAGCTTAATGCTAAAAACCGAGCAGTTCTTAAACACTCTACCTTGAAACATGAATAGTAAATAAATAGAAGGTGTACTTGGACCTAGAAATGAGATCCACTGTATGATTTCCAGTTAGGAAAAAGGGGTAATATGGAAGTGACTGCCCTCAGAAGCTTCTCCTGAAGGCTGGGCCAGCTTAAACTGACTTTCCACAGAACAGCTGAAGCTGACAGGCACTCTGCAAGTGTCTAGTCCAACACTCAGCACCAGGCAGGGTGAGCTGGTGATGTTTATGGTGTTTCTTCTTTCAGAATGAACGAGAAGTGCTGTAAAGCCATTGCTGCAGCAATGCTGTTGCACCTTAGGAAGAAATTAAGAAGTAGAAAAATTTAGAAGAATTAAGAAAAATCAAGACAAAAGGTAGCAAAACTTCTTGAATATCTAGAACAAGAAACACTTTAGGTTTTACTTCAGTTCTGGTAAAAAGTTCAAGTAAGGTTCTATAATTTGAATGAATAAGTCCTTTTTATATCTCTTTTTCGCACATACACCCTGATGCATGCTTGGCATCTCCCAGAATATTTGTAACCTAGGATCAGCATTGTACATTAGCTATTAATTCACTGCAGCCAGTGAATCCCCCAGAGTGTTCTCTTTGTGAGTAGCCAAACACACCTTTGCCAAGTGGCTCACAGCTCTTCTCAGTTGCTGTTTTACTAGAGATACTGTGCATCTCAGTGCTTTCTTACTGGTGCAATGTTGTGCAATACTGGTGCAATACTGGTGCAATACTGGTGCAATGCCTCTCTGCCTCACAGTGGCCAGTGTTCCAGCCTTTCACATTTATGTACTTAAAACATTAGGTTTATATTCAGTCCTCAGGCTGGATGATAATCCAGTGTAAGAATCAGAATAACATGTTACATAGAATGACTTTTTTTCTCTATATATGGATCATGAGTGACATAGGAATAGTCGCTGTAAGTGAAAGAACTTTTTGTGCTGCCCTCAAAGTCCATTTTGTCCTGATACGTCTTCTGTATTCTGCACAAAAATCAGAATTGCCTTATTAAAGAAGAGTCTGTCATTTTTTTCTGTTTTGTACTCTGCCACATTTTGTCCCATTTAGTGTTGTTTGCTTTGCAAATAGCAGAAACCAGGAAGACTTGATGGCACTTCTAGTGTGGAAGTGAGGAACAAGATTTAGGAAAATGAGATTTGTCTTTGAAAGTAGGAAAAAAATAGGGCAGGATTGGGACTCTTTCTAATTTGCTCTGTTTGACTTATTGAAACTTCTTAAAAAAAATATTTCGGAGAGGGAGCAATGTAACAGGATCCTTTATATTGAAACAAAATGGGCAAACTATCTAGTAACTATTATTTAACCTATGTCAGTTTTATTCATGGTGTCAATGGCTAATGCACTGTTCCTTCAACTGTCTGGCATGGCTGAATACCCTGGAGCACAAGGTGGAATAATGTAAACATACAAGAAGTGTTTGTAAAAGGTCCTTTACCTTTTCCTGACAGATGACAAAATATGTGAACTATCTGGGAGAGTGTAGCTTTAGTTTAGATATTAGGAAGAATTTTTTTATTAGAGGGTGGTGAGGCACTGGAACAAGTTGCCCAGAGAATTTGTGGATGCTTCATCCCTGGAAGTGTTTAAGGCCAGGTTGGATGGGGCTTTGAGTGGCGTGGGACAGTGGAAGGTTGCCCATAGCAAAGGGGTTGAAACAGGTGATATTTAAGGCCCCTTCCAGCCCAAACTGTTCTGTGATTCTATTGGTCATGAAGTTTCACTTCTTCTTGGCACTTTGCCCAGCCAGTCATGACTGTAGTCCTCATCCCTCTGTCAGCCCCTTGGCCTCTTGCCTGCTCTGAGCATTGATGGTATGGTTCTATAGAGCTGGCATGTCTTAGAACTCAGGCCTTTTCCCTCATAGTTATTCTGGATTTTAAAGGTGTGATTTTCATAAGTAAGAAGAGGAGAGCCTACAGTTGTGGCACAATTTCTGTACTGCCACAAGTCTTCTGCAGAGCATATGTAGAAGCATCTGCAGCTGGAGGGAGTCCATTTGTAACCCTTGTGAGGAGTGTGATCATGGATTTGCCTCCACGTTTGACAGGGCCAGCCCCAACATGGAGACGTGCCATGTATGGCCTTTAAAGTAGGAGAAATTTTAACTTTAGTCCTGGTCAGTAGATGTGAGTAATTCAAACGGGGAGAAAAACATTCCTTAAAAAGCAGTGAATTGAATTACCAGAACCCTTTATTTTGTGTGGGAGCTCTCAAGCATAGGAGCTGGTGGCTACGGCTGAAATACTATTTACCAAAGGTCTTCCAAGAGAGGTTTGTGCCCTTTCAAAAAGTTACACTTCTGTAACTTGTAGCAACAGGCAGCAAGAGAAATGTACTTTGTAATAACATTCCTTTTTGCACAAGAGTCTGAACCAGAACCTGTTGACCTCCCTTGCTTTTTTTGGAAGAGGGCCATTGCAGTGTTCTCACACAGCCTCTGAAGCTGCACTGTTATCTGTTCTTCTCCAGTGGCACATGGGGATATGCACTATGAGCTATATATATTTTCTGTCTTCAGCTGGCTCTGATGCAGTTGTGCATTTATGGAATGTCTTGAAGGTCAAATTAGCTTGAAGGTCAAATTAAAACTTTCAAATTAAAAGGTCAAATCCCATCTTTGTGGCTATCACAAGCTAAGTATTTCTGCCCGTGGCCGTCTTGGAGGCCTGTAAGCTCTCACAGCCCCTAGTCATTTTGGAGAGTAGTAGAGAGCCTCCCCTGTTAAATTCCTCTTTCTATGCTTTTGAATGCTGGCTTGCCAGCTAGGCAGGTGTTGCAGCTGTTTTTCATGGTGCCTGGAGCTTGTGCATTGCATCTGCTTTTGCAGTGGCCTCTCCCAGCATGCTCCAGGCAAACATTAATGCAGATTATTCTGCTGCCATCACAAAAAGTCATGCAACCTTCCAGTGGCATAGTAAAGCCCAGGTGCCTTAAGAGTGCAGGTTGTGAGTCAGGTGGATGGCACAGGGCCTGTTCCTGCCCAGCGGCTGTGTCAGTGATACAGCTATTAAGCACACAGGTATCACCTCTGGCACATGCAGTCTTTGTGATGTGGTGTGGCAAAGGTGTTCTGGTATGCACTTGCTTTGTGCTAACACAATCCCTCAGGCAGATGCTTTTGGCTCACATCAGAGGCAGGTAATAGATGTTTCATTTGGTTGGACCAACATGGCTGTTCTTGCATTCTATGCTGCATAGAGGAAGGCTGGCAAGGGAGGGAAGCTTTCTTTCTGTGTATTAAGCACCCTGTTGTTTTGGTAAAGAAAAATATAAAATAAGTACACATGGCTTTATTTTAGAAAAGTAATAGTTATGGTTGGATTAGAGTGCCAGATAATCTATCGTGAATGTGGAGGAATCAGAGGAAATAATCTTCCTTTCACTCCTTGGCAAAGCAGACCATACCTGAGTCTTGGACACTGCATACTCTACAGGTCCTATGGCAAGTACAAGAGCAGCATGATAGCAAATCAACAAAGCAGCTGAGGCACATTTATGCTTTCAGATTGTTGAGCCATAGTGTCTTGAGGACATGGAGGAACTTGGATAATTTGATTTTCCTTTTGGTGTGTTCAGACAGTTCCTCAGGTCAGAGTCTGCATGTTGTGCAGGGACTGGAAATGTCTGTCCAGTTGCCCAGCTCAGGCCCAAGTGTGTCAAATTTGAGTAGTGAGAAGCTGATAATCCTGGGAGAAGGATAAGACTGTCTTTTTCTGTCATCCTGCTGGTGTTGCCTGTGGCAGCTCTGAACCAACACTTTGTACCCTCCTGGTGCTAAAGGAAGAGGGATTCCCTGTGTTTGCAGTCTTTATGCAATTGGCTCTTGCCCATCCATTTCTCTGGAAAGTGTTCATCTGCAGGAGACATTGATCATATTCACCTGGCATTTAAGTGATTAAGTTTTGTGGCCATGGTAATTTTCACAAACTTTAATTTGTTCCCAGCAGTCAGGACTATGTTTTTATTAAGTATAGCCTATGCTTCTACAAGCAAGTTCTTTGACTGCATGAAGTGTAAAGCCAAGCACTGTTCTCACTGACCACCACTGGCAGTAAAAGGATGTTCCTGTGCACTGTTATGTACACCAGCTGGCCTTGGAGCAGTGATCCTTGCCATTGAGCTCCCATACTCTGTGCATACTAAAATAGTTCCTGTAATTTATTACTTGCTTTTTAAGAACAAGGCATAGAGCTTCTGAGGGTTTTCTAGTGCCTCTTTCAGCTCTCCTGAGTTCCAAGATTACTTAGATTTTAACTAGGTATTTCAGAGTTAGCTAGTTAGGTACACAGTCTTTTTCCAACTCATTCCATTGTGGGTGGCTACTGATAACCTTTCTCCTCTGTTCCAATTCTGAAAATGCAATCAGGATTGTGAAGAATATTATGGAAATGCTTTGATTGAGATGTGTTCTTACAGTTCAACAACTTGGTCGTGAATTTGTTTGCTTCAATGTGAGGGGGGAAATTAAAAAATAAACAAACCCTCAGCTACAATGGCACCTTTAGAATTCAGAGTCTGTTATCTAGTCAAAGAGATGTCTTGATGTTTTAAACTGAAGTAGTATCTGTGCTAAGTGGGGGTATTTTTGAAGGGGAAGAGGAACTAGGCTGCATAGAATGCATCTTAGGTATCTAAAGATGTTGATGTGGTTGTAGCATCCTTCATAAATTACAAAAAAATGTCAATGAGCCAGAATGTTTTTTTACACTGTGGCCCCTTTAACTGCTCTGCCAATAAATGAGTGTGGATGGGAATCAGACTCATTTAGGCTGAGGGGGGTCAGCATTTCTTTGTGAAGAGAAGAGCTGCAGGCAGAAGTTCTGTGGCTGGTTGTGTCAGCTTCTATGTGAATCTGGGAAAGTAACATTGGAAATGAAATCCTCCCAGAGAGCAGGCAGAACTTAATCTTGGCCTTTAGCTACTCAATTAACCTTGGCACTGTAACACTGGGTTGTGGATGAGTGGGACATCTTAGAGTGATTCTTAAGTAGCTTCTTAAATAGGGAATGAAATATGAGTGGTTTGTGGTATTACTGCTTCCAAACATGGCAGGGATTAAAAAAAGCTAGCAAGGTCTCTTCTGAACCTGCTCTAGACAAGATATGAACCAGAACCAATTCTTCTCTGTCTTAGCTACAAAATTGTTATGGAAGAGGGAGTTTAAGGAAATTCTGAAATGTCGGAGGGTGCCCTTGGCTGCACTTCAGACACAGTTGGCTCCATTGGCTGTATATGTGTAAAGCACAAAAGGTGCAGCACAAGGTATTTTGCTGGTGCCAGTAAGAAAACTGTGTGAGCCTAGTAGTAGGCACAACACAGGTTGTAGACTGAACTGATTACTCCTTTTTACACAGACTGAAGGATCCATGTACATCCATATTTGTGGTCACATATGCTTGTGCATTCTTATTTTGGTGTATAGACAATCAGCTACATGTAGATAAATATCTTCGTAAATGTAATTCAAAATAGTTTGCTGCCTCATTTAGCAGAAACTCAGAGTTTTAATTTGTCCAGTATAGTCGTAGCTTAGTCTTAAAAACCAAATGCGTCAATTTTTTTAAATACTACACAGCTTCACTGCTTATGATTCACATTTTTTGGAATGTGATTGCTGTTCTGGCACATTTCTCTTGTTTAATTTCACTAAAAGGGGTTGCTAATAATGCAGAAAAGGTCTAAAAGATGATAGATTTAGGATGGAAAAATATGGAAAATGAACTTCACATGATTTGGCATGATTATTGCAAGCAGCGCAAAGAGATTCAGTTTCCCTTTTCTGAAATATAATGTTTTCTAGTTATTTGTGTATACTTTCATCTGTCTTGTACAGCAGTACATGTGGTTGGAGGTGCCACATATTAGCATCACTTTGACTGCCACTTCATGAAGAAAATTACGTTTTCTCTTTTCTGAGACAGACTGTAAGGAATTCAATGATTGTATTGTAAGCAGGTGTAATGTGTGGCAGTTTTGATTGAACAAATAGTTCTGAATAGTAAATCATGCAAAACTCTAAGGACAGAAGCTGAATGATAGGTTAAGGTAGCAGGAAATTACTGTCATAGGTCAAGACTATGGTGAGTAAGGCTTTGGGTGCACGCAAAAGTAAGTCTTAGTCAAAAGACTAATAGTCCAAGACAAGAATAAGAGCAGGTGAACCTCCTGCAAATCATTTGTCGAGCACAATGAGAAACACAGTTTATAGTTTTAGAGACAGATGGGATTGCTTTCCACCCCTCCCCCCCCCTCCCCAAAACCCCAAAAAAAAACCCCCAAAAAACCCAAGCTTGATGTCATAGAAGATGAGCTGAGAAGTCATGAAGAGAGTGAAGGAGGAGTGAACATAGAGGCAAGGAAATACGGAAGAGGACAACTTTAGATCTAAGGGAGAAGACTAGAAAAGGGTTGCAAGTAGGGAATTTCTTAAGTTGTGATGAGGAAAGAGGAAAAGGTTGCTGTGTAACTAAGAGAAAACAAGCCAAAGAAGGTAAAAAATCATTCTCTTTCCCGATTTTGTACTGGAAGGATTCTTATATTCTGAATACAAAGAGAAGAGTGTGAAAGGACTAAGATAGGAGCCCAGAGGTGTGTAGGAGTTGCTGGGATTGAGGATGCCATACTTGGTTGTGATGAGGATGGTGGGACTCACTTCAATTCTGCTGGAAGCATGACAAAAACAGGCATAGTGTGATTTCTTGCCTATCTGGAGAAAATCCCAGCCAGGCTTTGAAGTGTTCTCTGATGTTGTGGAGAGAAAAAAAAAATTGGTGAGAAAGTGAATGAAAAAAGGAATGAAAGCAAAAGAAAAAAGCACTGAGAGGAGAGGATTGAGATCAGTGGAGGGTATCATCTCTGATGACATGAGACAGAGGCCAGATGATGTATTGCAGAACAACAATGTAAGAGCTTTTTCTAAGTGAGGATGGTATTGGAAATGCATCTTTTACACGTATTTTGCAAACATTTCCAGACTTTGACACCATGACTGGGCCCAGGAGCTGCTCTGAGCTCAATAGCAGCAGAATGAAAGCTTGGGAAGCTAGCTTTTTTCTTGTCTCTAAAGACTACCCACCTGAAATGAAGCTCTTGCAATCAGTGGAACTGTACGGTCATAGGGCTGGTTTGTTAGTGTGGAATTTTATACCAGAACCTATCTGTGTTTCAAAACAATATCATGGGACCAGAGGAAGACATCT